>JARGXW010000547.1:0-95058 GCA_029204085.1 Mycena sp. CBHHK59/15
AGAGATTAAATTTTGACTATCAAACTGGAACCCATCAAGATGGTCAGGAGCCGCCTGGTATTCCTTGGATGCTGATACTTCAGACGTCCATCAAGCGCCATTGATGCCAGCAAACATAATCTGCGCTTGCGCGATCGTAGCCTGTCTCGGAGCGGCCCCCAGTTACTGACGCTCGAATCCGTCCGCTGTAAAGCAAATCGACGCCAAAAAATCGGTGTCCGCTCTGTGGAGTAGTAGATCGAGTCAAAAGGAGACGAACTTTGTCCGCCATAAAGCTTAAGTAAACCGATCAACATGTGGGAGAAAAAATCCCATCGAGGTGCATCGCCACGCATCACCTATCAAAAGTGCGCCACGGCCCGCAGGCGTTACATTTCCGGAAATAGGCCTAATGTAGTAGTAGTAGTACGTCCGTTGGATTACACGAGGGCGTAGAGGACAAGAAATGGCAAGGCAAATCCACTAAAATTTTGGGCCGCAAGAGGCGTGCACTGACCGTAGGCCAAGCGTCGGCGTAGAGCTGCCCGAACGGCTATACGACGGCAATCGCATGAATGATGGCGGAACCCTACATACTTATGGGGGCACGGTCTGACAGTCATGCCCAAGGACCAATGCGAATGGCCGGATTGCGTGATGTGGACTGGCCCCACATAGACCCACACGCGCAGGGCGACGCGATAAGACCAGGAGCCTGGAATATGGCACTTGTTAAGTGAGGCCTGGCGAGACGTGGATACCGTGGGCAGCAGTGGGTGCATCCAGAAGTCGTCGGAGGCGCCAAGGTAGCAGCAAGCTAAGTGGTATCAGGTTCTGGGCGTTTCGCAGGTAGTAGGCGAGAGGCGGTATTAATTGTCAAAGGAAACGGCGGCCACAAGGAGGAGCTCCAGTAAGTAATACTTTTCCGAGAGAGGCGGCTTGAACGGCTAGGCGTTTTGGAGTAAGCAAGGGTAAGGATTGATCCCGTCGCCCGCCGCCCGAGTCGTCGCATTACAACAGCTTAGACCTAGAAGAGTTATATCTCTGTAAGATAGCCCTAAGCTCCCTTTAGAAACTGTGGATCTCTAGACGGGGACGCTGATAGCAAGTATCGAGATGAACGAGAGTCGCCCTGGAGACGGAGCGGATCCGGAGGGCCGTGACGGCGGACAGGAACAGGACCCCGGATTATCCCACCAAAGGCCTGTTCCAAAAGGAGGTGGATTTGTCGGGATTCGCTGATTTTGGGCGAATTTGTCGGGAGCAGTAGAGGCCAAAATCGGACCAAATTTGTCGGGATTCAGGTCCAGACCAAAATTTTCGCCCAGCGTAGGCAATTTTCGAATTTTTTTCTCCCACTGCCGCCTGGCCTAAGCTCAATTCTGGCCCAAAAATGTCGGGATTGGGCACACAAAATTTGTCAGGATTAGGGTGTTTCATAATTAAATTTTGACCCCAACTTCGACCCAAACTTGGCCCCAACTTGGGTCACAACTTGGTCACATTTTGCGACCGGGAAGGACGGGGGATGAGGCAAATCAGCCAGTTCAAGTTGGGGCACCAAGTTGGGGTCGAAGTTGGACGTCAGATCGTGGTCCGGACCACGATCTGACATCCAACTTGGTGCCCCGATCTATTTCGTGCCCCAACTTGACCTCAAGTTGGGGTCAAAGTTGGGGCACAAGTTGGGGCTCAGATTTTTAATTATGAGACACCCTATTGGGATCAGGCATTTGGGTTGATAATCCGGGATCCGTTGGGTATAGAGACCAACTGTCGACATGAATAGAGAACAACTGTTGGCGATCCTCGTAGTAAGCAATCTGTCTCAGTACCTAGAAGCATCGGCCCGGAATGATCCGGTCGCACCTAGTCGTAAATGTTAACAGAATAGTAACACGCACGCAGAACCTTTGAACTAGCCCCCGGATAATCTACTGAGCTTGATGATGTACTATAGATATGCTAGCGCTATGCTCAAAACTTTGCACAGCACGTATTTTTATTTCACGACACAAGAAATGAACGACAGACAAAAGGTAATAAAAAGATTCAAACAGTAAGGGAATGAGAGGGACATGCGGGAATACGAGATGAGGATGCGAGATTATAAGGAGAGAGTAAGTGAGAGTGATGATGCAGAGCAGATGCAGAGCGATGCGATGCGAGATAGTGAGATAAATAATGCAGGTTGGGATGGTCGTTTTCTCTACGGCCGCGCCGCAAGCAACTCGCGGATCTCCGCGATGCAGTCGCTCAGCCGCGCATGCACCTCCCGCGCGTTCTCGAGCAGCGGCTTGATGTTCTCCGGCGTCATCGCGAGCTTCGGATCGGGCAGCGTCGCCGGCGGCATCGAGCGCACCGAGCCCGTCTTCCCGACGCGCCGTGACCGCGAGAACTGCCGCGACGGGCTCTCCGCTTTGGACGTCGAGCGCACACCCGCGTGCTCCTCGACGTTCGAGAGGCGCGTCGCGCGCGCGGGTGCCGCGGCGTGGTCGTTCAATAATATCGACGTGCGGGACCCGCTCGGCGACCGTGCCGGCGTAGTTGGCCGCGGGGATTGCGCGGGAGCAAGGAAAGACGAGTGAAGATAGGGCGATCTCCCCCGAATAGTCGAGCCGCCGCGCCGCGCGCGGGCAGCAGCATCCACATCGGACGCCGAGTCCTCCATCCTATCCCAGTCCTCCTCGTCGCCGGTGCTGTTGCTCGCGCTCTCTCTCCCGCCGGAGATCCCACTGAACGTCGGGTACAAGTCCCCGCCCTTCGCGCTGTCCATGGAAACATCGGCAGCAGCAGCGGAGGACGGTGGAGTCCTGTTTTTGCCAAGACGGAAGATAGACGCCAGGGACGGCCGACGGGGAGATGCTGTCTTGAGGGACGGCGGATCGAATGGCGAGAGTGGCCGGTGATTTGATCGGACGGATTCAGGCCCTACGCTTGTCTTGGCGCGGCGCCGCTTCCCCTGCGTCGGTACCTGACGGTGCTCATACAGATGCTGCTGATGCTGCGCGCCGGCATTGACGTCGACAGACGACTGCGTGCCGGAGCTGGTCGTCGTCGACGAGGGCACAGGCGGTGGCGGCGGCGGCGCGCCGCCCTTCGTCAACAAGCGCAGCATCTCCCGGATCCCGCTCATCCGCAGCCGGCTGCTCCGCCGCTTCTTCTGCTTCGCACCCGCCGCACCCTGCACCCCGCTCTCCTCCGACGGCAGCGTGACCGTGCTGTTCATCGCGTCGCCCCACCGCCACTCGCGGTTCACCGTAGCGAAGTTACCCGTACCTTCCTCCGGGATCCCGTCCTCCCCGCCAAACGAGTCGTCCGGCCCCCCCGGAACAGGGTTCCCCAGCATCTCCTTGAGCAGCAGCAGCTGCCGCTGGCTGAGGTCGTTGCGCCCCGTCGACGCGCGCCACGCGAGGTTGCTCGGCGGACTCGCGAGCGGCGGGCCCGGGATCGTGCCGACGCTCGCCGCGGTCGTCAGCGGGCCGGGCGACGGCGGGACCTTCGCGTCGTCCTGCAATGTGATCGCGCGCTCGCGCCCCTTGCTCTTCCGGCCGTCGCTCCCGCCGGCGGCGGACATCACGGGGGCCGACGTACTGGTGCTCGGCGGCGCGTTCGCGCTCCCGCCGCCGCCGAGCTCGATGAGCAGCTCCGCGCACTCCCAGGAGATGCGGTACTTGGAGTTGATGGTGTAGAATGCAGAAGCAAGCTGTTTATACGCCTGCTGCTGCGTCTGGATCTCGGACGGCGGTTGCGAGGAGGCACCAGGGTTGGAGGAAGAGGTGTTGGAGCGGTGGCGCTTGAAGAACGTCGGCGAGGAGACGCGGGACGATTCCTTGGGCTGCGTGGGGTGCAAGACGTGCATGTCGAGGATCCCCTGCACCTCCGACACCAGGGCCTGGTACGTGTCTTGCAGCTCCTTGAGCTCTGTAAAATCGCGTCGCTGTCAGCAGAAGCACAAAGCGAATAGAAATAGAAAAACAGACCCTCGACGTTCCGCGCAAACTCCCGCACCATGCCCAAATCGCGCCGCAGCCCGACCTGCGCCTGGCTGATCCGCGCCGGGATCTTCAAATCGCCCAACGAATTGCGCCGCATCGTCCCCGCGCCCCCCGCGCTCGTACTCACAGTCGCCCCGTTCACCGCAGGGCTAATCACCGCCGAGCGGCCCAGCGACGCCGAGTGCGGCGACACGGGCGCCTTCGGCGACGGCGCATTCACGTGTGATCGCGGTGGTGACATAGAGGCGCCGGAGTACGGCGTGAGTGAGGGCGAAGACGACGAGGCGTGCGATATCGGCGATGCGGCGCTGGACGAGATGGAGAACGTCGGCGAGAACGCCGTGGGGAGCGGCTCGAGGGTCCGCGCTGACGCGATGTTGATGGGCGCGGACGGCTTCATCGTCGCGATGCTCCCGCTCGCGGAGCGCACCGTCTGCGGCGGCGACGGCGGGTGCAGCTGCACGTCGACCGGCGGCGGGGGGAGGCTATCCGGTGGCGGCTTCCCCGCGCGCTTCTTGCCCTTGCCGTCGTTCTCCTTCTCGTCGCTCGACAGCCCCAGCCCCGTGACCGACACGCCGCTCTTCGTGCGCTTGTGCCGCGTGCCGCCGACGAGGCTGATGCGGCGCACGTTCCGCTCGACGAACCCCATCCCCTCGCGCTCCTTCTCCTTCTGCCGCCCTAGGTCCTCTACGCTCCCCACCGCCGCGCCCGACGGCCGGCCCACGCCCAAGCCCGCGTACGCCGCCTTCACAGGGCTCGCATCCGGAGTCGACTTCGGGTGCGGATTCGCGCGCGGTGTCGTCTCGTGCGCGCCCTCGTCCCCCACGTCCGCGCCGCTCCCGTTCAGCGGCCGGATCCCGCGGCGGATCTGCACGAACCCGAGGCTGCGCCGCTTCACGAGCTTCGTCTTCCCCTCGCCCTTCTCCCTGTCCTTCTCCTTCTCCTTCTCGCCCCCATGCGGCGTCGGCGTATACGGCCGCTCGCTCACCCCCTCCGCAGCGGAACCATCTCGACCCACACCGCCTCCGCCTCCGCCGCCCATGCGAAACCGCCCGCTGCGCTCGGACGGCGGGGACCCAGCGGACGCGCCCCGAAAAAACCAGCCGCCGCGCGTCTGCTCCGCGGAGTAGTGCTCCTGCGGTGGCGACGCAGACGAGTAGCGCGCGGGCTTCGGGGGCGGCGTGTGCGGGAGCGAGTCTGGCTGCGCGTACGAGTGGCGCGAGCGCGAGGACGACTGCGAGCCCGCGCGGAACAGGGATGTGTTGGCGGCGGCGGCGGCGGCGGAGGCGATGTCTGGGATGACGTCCAGGTCGGTGTCTGCGCGCGGGAGGAAGCAAAGTATCAGAATTACACAGGGTGGGGGGAAGAGAACCAATACGCACCGAACGCCTGCTCGCTCCCCAAGCTGACACTACTGCCCTTCTTGCGGCGCCCCGCGGCCGCGGCCCACTTCTTCACGCTCCCGATGCGCGAGAGCAGCCCTGGCGAACCGATCGCGAGCGCGACGTTGCTGCCACTCGCGTTCGTGATGTTGCTCCCGCTCGCGTTCGCGCCGTTCGCGTTGGCATAGCGAACGCCTCCGCCGTCCGCATAGTGCACGCCCCCACTCCGCGGCGGCGTCGCCAGCCGCCCCCCGATCCCCACCTCCGCGTCCCAGTCCTCCACCTCCTCTTCCTCCGCCATCCCCGTCCCGTACGAGCCCTCCGACGACGATGTCGCCTGCTGTGCGTGGCCCATTTGCGGTTGGACCTGTGCGTCACCCGTCTGTGGCATCTCGCGCATCTCCACCGCCCCTCCCCCCGGCCGGCTCTTCTTCCGCAGCCGCCGCGTCTTGCGCTCGCGCTCGCGGTGCAGCGGCGGGCTCGGCGGGAGCGCCGCGAGGCCGCGCACCTGGTGCGGGCGCGTGAGCGCGGTCGTCGACCCCGCGGACGTGTGCGTGTACGTGCTCAGGGTGTCGGGGGCGCTGAACACGCTCGTGGTCGGCGAGCGCGGGAAGGGCTGCAGCACGCCCCCGCTCGGTGGCGGGGGGATGTCGCGCACGGGGATGGCGATGCCCAGCCCGAGGGGCAGCGGCGGGACGGGTGGCGGCGGTGTACCACTGGGAAATGAGTTGCTGGTGAAGGCGGAGGAGGATGAGGAGCCGAGCGCAGGCCGCGAGCGTGCGGTGACCGTGCGGTCCTCGTCGTGCTCGCCCGCGAAGCCGAGCTCCTCGTCGTCCGACGAGTCCCACCCGGTCGCCTGGCGCGCGGTTGAGCCGGAGCCCGAGCGCGTCCTTCGCGCTCGCGGGGTGCGATTCTTGCTACTACCACTGGGCGTGCGGGGCTTCGCGGCGGGCGGGGGTGGAAGGGGCGCGGGGCCCGGCTCAGGCTCGTCCTCCTCAAAGTCGTCGTCCCAGTTCTCTGTTGTCGTTTCATGTGATTCGCGGCGTGGGCGTTGCGCGCGCTGGTCTTGGTCTGCGTCTTGGTCGTGGTCTTCATCGGGTTGTCGTGTGGTCTTGTTGTTGTTGAATTCAAAGTCGTCGTCCCAGTTCTCGGAGGGTTCTGCAGGCGTGATCAGTAACTTGTCGAAAAGAGAGTAAGACCAGATGAGTAGACACAGAGGGTGAGATTAAAGCATACGGTCGGGGCGGTGAGTGCTGCTAGGTAGGTAGGATGGACGGGCGCGAAGAAAAGTGTCCCGTCGCTCGACATTGACAGCCCGTCTCAAACGAGGCGTCTGAGCCCACCCTAAACCCTCGGTAGCAGGGGTCAAAACGAGCTGCCCATCCTGCATGCTCCCGTCGCGCTGCAGAGCTGTAAAAAGGCCGGCGCGACATGGAGCGGGGCTGCGGTAATTGTCGGCACCGTCAGACGCCCGTGACACCCCCAACGTCATCTCCACAGTGCATCTTCACGTCGTACACGCCGCAAGGCCCCGTCGCCAAACCAGGCATATCGCGCAATCACAAAGCCACCCCGACCGCGTGCACGCGATAGCACCCGACGTGGCCCACCCGACGATGAGCAGGGCGGCCCGCAGGCCCCAGCCCGCCCTATGGAATCGAAAGGAGAGGAAAGAGGCACTCAACGCGTGCCCGCCCTTTGTGTCTCCACGCGTCGAAAAAAAGCGAAAAGGGAGCTGCCACCGTAACCAACCTGAATTGTGCGGCATGTCGTACGATCATGAGTTTCTGTCAAAGAGCAGATGAGAAGTGAGCAAAGGGCTGAGAATGAGGGGGAGAAGGGGGCATACCGTCGGCGTTGAAAGAACGGACTGAAGGCGTCGACTGGCGGGGAAACAAGGTCGTTATGTGTGACTGATGCTGTGACCCTCCGGCCCGATCCGGCTTGCACACACTTTGTCTTGCCCTTGTCCTTGTTCTGCTTGGGCCTCCCCTCCTCGCGGAGGACAAGGGGGAAATGTCTCAGTTTTGCGTCCAATTGTCTTTTCTTTTTTTTTTTTTTTTTTTTTTTTTTTTTTTTTTTTTTTTTTTTTTTTTTTTTTTTTTTTTTTTTTTTTTTTTTTTTTTTTTTTTTTTTTTTTTTTTTTTTTCAAAAAATTAATTAATGTCTATGGCCCAAACCTCGTGCGTGTTGAATATTTGAATGTCCAAGTTAACTTTGTGGAGGCGCGTCCCACTTGCCCGATTTCCTGATACGTGGAGCAAGGCCTGGTGGCGGACGGTCCGCACCCACTACATCTACGATGTAAAGCAGGAATTCAACACGCCAGTGGGAGTCGATCGTTCGACTCGGGGCCAGGCCATTAAATTGCTCCAGAGACCTCTTTTTCGCCTGGTGCCCGAATACGTGGTGAAACAACACATCTCAAACCATTCGATCCGTGAACAAGGTCTGGAAGCGAACGACGTGCCCACTATATTATTATTTGGCCCAGGACTAGAACGGTGGTAAGTACTAGTCCTTTATTCAATTCGGGGCCAGCTGGTGAGATTTTTTTTTCTCCGGCCTACTGCGCTCCTCAACTCCAGACTGCCTTTTCTCTCAGATTCAATTCGCACAGAAGGGGCTCTGTGATGTATATCCTCTTAAGTTTTCCGGAACTGTCAGTTCCCGCGCCCACCCCCACACTCGAGTAACCCCACCTCACTAGACATACTGTGTGTGTAGAACGGTCTGGTGGCGGATGGTCCGCACCCACTTCATTTCCCCTTCCCAAACTGAGGTACTGTGGGAGTCTCTCGTTCGATTCGAGGCCAGGCAATCAAACGAGTGTGTATTCATTTTTTCTTGGCTACTTCTAGTACACCCCAGCGGGCATTTATCAAAGGCGCCGTGTCTGGCGGCAGATGCTCCGCACCCATATCCTGCACTGCATCCCCTTCCAAATGTCGAGTGCATTTTCTTATGCGGCTAGTGGGTGGTTCAGTTCTTCCACATCTTCGTCCATCTCGAGGCCATCTGACGAGCCATGATGTATGGGTAGAAAGGCCTGGTGGCGGACGGCACCCACCCACCCCATCCACCCAGTTCTTTCGGTGCAGCCGGAGTCCCTCATTCGACTCGGGGCCAGGCCGTACCGAAACTTTCTGATGGGATTCTTTTTTCCTCCTCGACTACTGTGCCACTAATAATGCTGCTCCGATTTCCGCCTCACCGGGCGAAGGGCATTCTCAGATGTGCTGATCTGCGGCAAAGATCCGCACCATTTTGCCTACTGCACCTGTGCTGTCGCACATATCTTCGAACATGATAAGTAGGTGTGAACAGTCACTCCCGTTCGTTCTGGCATCGAAATAGATCCTTCTTCACCATACATTGTGTGTCCGTAGAAGGGCCTGGTAGCGGGCGGTCCGCGCGCTTTTCATATGATACAGTTGGATACGCGTCCGGTGCGACTTCAGGCTCGCTCGCGGGGGAAAAATCTTTTGCAGGGGCCATTAACTTGCGCGGTGCTCTATAGGTTTCTACCTGCATTCCGTCGTCACCTTTCCATCACCTCAAGGAATGGTAATATTTCTCCACCTTAAGACGATACGGACTGTACTGAGCCCAGCGTCCAATTTGGTTACTTTGAAAACAGACTACATCAAGGGCAACCTGCGTGGAATGAACATGTACAACGTGACTAAGACACAACCAAGGTGAATCCGTTCACTAGTTGAGGTGCCCAATTATCGCGAGTGTTGTCCTTCTGTCCGGGTCGGTGGAACGGGTTCAACTCAATGGGTCTTTCGACATACCGATCCCGATCAAATAAGAGGGACAGAACGCGGATACGGACGCGGTTTGTCTCCAACATGTATTCTTGGTAATCCGTAACGGCGAACGGAATGTGGTTTTCCAGAGAAGTTTTCACTGTGGCGTCCGAAACGTCGTAGGTGAAGAGCCCGGCATTGCATCCCACGACAGCCATCGGCTTGTCGTACTGCTTCAGCTGGTCTGCATCCCAATATTTCGATGTGGTGTGGAGAAAGACGCGCAAACGGCCCAAGCCACTCGCTTTGGGCGCAGTGTACGTGAACACCGGTGTTGTACGATTCTGAGAAGCACGCGCAACGAGCGACGACTTGTATGCGGGCTTCGCAGCTGTTTGGGCTAGATGAAAAACACACGGCCCGAACAGAACAAGGTCCAAGTCATGATACGGGAGTAGAAGCGCGAGTTCAGAAAAGCTAAGAGCAGATGGTCGGTCATGTAAGGAACAAACGAAAGAACAACACGTACATTGGTATGAAATTGAGCTCCGCTCCTGCGCCGAGATAATGGACAGTAAGGGCAACTCGTCCCTGGCGACCAGCGTCTGCGGATGTGATCTTGAGTGTATGTACAAGCATCCAATACACGCTTAGAGGATAGTGCATGAGCAAAGCCGCCGGGCTCGACCTGGGTATACCACGCCATTCATGCCAACTGTCCCAGTCCTTGATTGAGGCGCGTTCGTGGTTTGGTGGTGCACGTGTAGAGGTACTGTTGAAAGCCCTGGGAACGAGGAACGCGGGGAAAAGCTTCCATCCTTCCTTGTCCGTCAGATGTGTATCCTGCAGCAGATCCCGGCCGTCCACAAAACCTGACATTTTCTGCTCTTCTTTGGCTTTCTTCCACCCAGTCGCCATATGAGGCGACTTACTCAACTGCATTATCATAAACTTGTCTTCTTCGTCCTCCTCGAAGTGGCTCAATCCGCTTCGTTGGCTCCAGTAGCCATATCCGTGGCCACCCAACAGGCCGAAACTAGCGAGAACAAGATCCTGGTAAAATGTGCCGTCTCCCTCAATCCGTCCCCATGGAAAGGATTTGATAACCTCCTGAACAACGGGGATCTTCTTGGCATGGTCCTGATTGGTATATCAGTATGATATCTTGTGGCTCCCACCGACGGACTAGATTTACTTTGAAGTTGTCGCACTCACCCTTGTGCCCGTCTTGATCCATGGCCTGACCTTTCCAGTCCAGATCCTGGCACTTCAAATCGCTTGGTCATCGCGGCCGTTGAGTACGTATGACACTAATGAACACTTGCCCTTGTGCTGCAGTACAGAACCATCTTGCACGCAGAGCATTGTTTGACAGTGCCACTCGGAAACACTTCGTGGCATCCGTGACACCTAAGTTCCCGGTTGCGGAAGTCCAGTCTATCGGCATATCCAAGGCGTTTTGCGTGGGCAAGTTGTATGAAGTCGACCTTTGCCTGCTGGAAGGGATCAGAGGCAGGCATAGAGAGCACAGTGAGAGTTAGGGCTTGAGGAGACCTCGAGGCGTGGTTGTGGACGAATTCGAGCCGCTTCATGTCCGCCGAAGTTTGCAATAATAGAATGCGATAGGACCCTGGACCTCAGGCTGATGGCACTTGAGTAATGAAGCATTCATCTTATATTTCAAGTGCGAAAGGATGGGGAAGAATGTGAAGATCAAAGCTATAAAGACGAGGATGGTGAGAGCTCGTTGCTAATGGGGTATCCCAGATACCGGCGGAGTTTGAATTTAGTCCTGTTGTTACCGCGGGCGGTGCTCCGATTGGGTTAGGATCTTATTACAAATCATCGGAGTTTGAAATGACAACGCGAAGCAGGAGAAACAAAACATGTGTTTTTTTATAGAATAACGGTGCAGGGCCACTTCCCATACCTGTGTACACGGTTCTGTCTCCTCAGAGTTTTTATAATCTCGGCAGTGGGACAGGACGAGGACACCTGAAAAGTCATGTGACTCAACTAGTGTCAAAGTTCAAGTGGGATTTTGTCGTAGAAAAATTGAGAGAAAAATGGAGGAGGCCTATACTGAACTATCATATGTAGTATGCAACATGAGGGTCAAGCATTAAAAGCATTGAGATTGAAACTCCGATGATTTGTAATAAGAGCCTAACCCAATTGGAGCACTGTGGTAACCAACAAACAGGAATATTGTTGAAGTGTCTGCCTAGGAGAACTAGGTCCAAATCAGTCTCCTACCCAGCTGCTCTCAGTAGCAATATTGGTGGTCAAAATCTCAGTAGGAATGCTTGAGTAATGATGATGACAATTTAGTGATGGCCCATCAATCCATCACATCTAGAACACATTTCATACTCCGAGCTTTTATTTTTTCCAGCCCTCCACGGCGGCTGGCGTTTTACAAATGTAAACAACATAGCTACTCGGTTCAGGAGGGCTGGTTGAACTTCTCACTCCAAAGTCCTCCCTACTCAAAATTTCAGGGATGCACCCTTTGGGCCATTGTAGTAATTGTGGGCCCCGAGAGCTCAGTGGGTTTTCTGTTGGGTGTGGCAAAGAAATATATTTTATGATTGTGGCTATGTTGTTTACATTTGTAAAACACCAGCCACTGTGGAGGGGTTGGAAAAAATAAGAGTTCAGAGTATGAAGTGTGTTCTAGATGTGATGGATTGATGGGCCATCACTAAATTGTCATCATCATTACTCAAGCATTCCTACTGAGATTTCGACCACCAATACTGCTACTGAGAATCACCAACCCCATAACATGTGGCTGGGTAGGAGACTGGGTCAAATATACTCAGGCTGCAAGTGCCATTCTCCTCTTCAAACTTATTAAGATTGTAGATGTTCCCAGTGCCTCTTGTACCTACCCAATCTCTGCATACCCCCCCCCCCCCTATTTTTCTTGTCTCCTCCTCTCCTCTTCTCCCAGGACTTCTACTCTGCTCACAGTCTCATGCTGTTGCTGCCATTGGCATCACTGTCAATTCTCTTCTAAAATATGGCACACACAGGGCTGCCCACCGTCCCGTCAATGGGGACAGCTGTCAATTTTCCAGGCCAAGACAGGGACGGCCTGGCAAAAAGACGGCCATAACCTGCCAAATGTGTGGTGGGGCTCGGTAATGGTGTTTGTGGGCATCAATTTCCCTGAAGCGGCTTAACCCAATTCGGTCAAGCCTATTTGGGCTTACCAAAACCAGTAATAAATCACGGGATCCGCAAGTTCTGGGTGCTGCTACTCACAGCCGCTGTCATTTGCATTGTGTTGTTCTGCCCCAATACACCATCTGTTGAGGAGATTTAAATTGATAAATAATTCTATGTATCCATACATCATTCTCACACTGTGTTCTGTCTTTTAAACCTGCTTACCCATGCCGATTATGATGAATACAATATTACATACACTTGTATTAAAAGAAAATTTGTGTATTCATACCAAAGTCTGGTTACATGTTGTGTCTGGATGTCCACTACCATGTCCTTCACATGCCATCTGTCCACAGTTACCACAAGGATTTTTACAAATATACAGTTTGCTGCTACCTTTACAACCATCCTTTCTACACTCTCAGCACATTTTTTTTTGCAGTGTTTTGTCATTTTACCTTTTACAAAGGCATTGGTTGTGGCTTCCCGCTTTTTTTCGTTCAAGAGCTTTGGCTCTGGGTAAAATTTGAGAAACATAATACTTCTCATTCACAGTGTGGAGCCACTTGGTGTGATAAGAACATAAATGTTCAGGAAGCTAACTACTATTTGTCAATACCTTTCTTGACAAGTTGGTGCTGTCAACATACTGTACTATTCCAACCGCATGTTCAGGTGATGTGTAACGGAGACCTCTGAACTGAACCTATTTGGTACCAGTGATGTTTTGGCCCAAATAGGCAAGGAAATCAGAAAATTTCTGGGCTGGACTACCTTTCATAGTAATTTTTTGCATGATTTGTCAGAATGAACATCTGAAAAAATGAACATGTTAGGTGATGTGTGACATGGACTGAACATGTGGTTGGAATAGTACAGTACCTTATAAAAAATTGTATCTCTGTTGGCATTGCAGATTCTGAAGTAATCACATTGAAGTTGTTATCTGATTAATGTGTTTGTCACTGTTTTGGACTATTTGGCATGCTCATGGGATGTAAACATATCTGCCTGAGCCAGTGCAGGCTGCCTCAGGCCAAGATGCTTGGTAGTATAGCTTGCATCGTATAAATGAAGCTTTCTAAATGTCATATATTTCCCTTTTCTTTTTTAGTCATTTATTAATTATTATAAAGCACCCACAAACACAGTTACCAAGCCAATGGTGGGGACAGCTTCCAGGTGTGAAAAATTTGCTTTCAGAGTTTAAACTTTAGTTCTAACATGACCCACATCTCATCAAGTATTCTCTCAGATATATCAAACGAAACTCCATTGGCTGATTAACGAGATGAACGTGATTTCGGAGGTGGCACATATTCTGTCACAGTGATTGTCACATAAAATATTAAATATGTTGGCCTCCATCGAGGCAAGTTTGCAGCCCTACCTCAACCTACTCCATTAACATCGTCCCTGAAATATAGAGAACATTAATAAAATATAAATCCAGCCCACGAATGAACAAGCAGACCTAAATTTCCCCCAGACCCATATACAGCCGTCAATGGCTGCCCTTTAATGGGATGGACTGCAATTTTGCCACTCATACCCGTCCCGTCTATTTCCACACTCGACAGGCTCGATGGGATGTGACAGCCTGCTGTTGATGGCACCCATCACACCCATCAAGACGGGGATGGTGGGCAGCCCTGTTTGGATTCCAAAATGTGACCCGACTTTTCGTTGTGTGGAAATCTGTCATCTCTTTCCCTGAAAAATTATTCCAAGCCTTCTTCTTTCTGTGGGATCCACAGGCTCTCGTAACCATTCCATGCCCGAACTGTCGAGAACCTCTGAATCAACATGATCATATTACTCGGCCCTGACGATGTTGACTTGGATCACATGTTCTGATAATCGGCTACCAATGCATTGCTCTTCATGTGTTAATGAAAAATGAAAGAAAAGAACTGTCATGTTCTGGAGCTAGGACCCACAAATTCTATGAAATCTCCCTCTTTACTACCAGCCGCATCACAGTAATTGCCATTATACCGGTGCATACAGGGCACAAACATGACTGAGGGAGGAGTTCATACTCACTTACACTTCCATCTTCCGACATCCCACATTTCAGTTCGGCATGTGAATGCATTCTCAAAGATTTTATCTTGTGTCACAATCTCCTTGTAAGTCCCTGAAATGACCTTGAAGGATGGATTTGTTTTGAAATTAACCTTTTTTGCTCTTAGGTTGGTGTTTACAATGGCACGGTTCAGTGTTACCGTGGTCATTACCATATTTGGATCACAAATGAGATTCAAGAGCTTCTTTCCACCCTCAGCATCAAAGATCGACTCGTCAACCCAACATTGTTAACTGGGTGGGTTAACGGAATCTATATCTGCTGACCAATAAGGTTTCAGGTGTTCTACCAATCCCTGATGGCATACACGTCAAATGCAGCATGGTGCAGTTTGACTCCACTTTTCACTCCAAGCAGCACCATTGTCATCTGGCCTAGCTTCAAGGTACACACAAGGCCATACTTCCTGTCCACAACTTGGCAGAAAGAACCCTCTTTTGTGACTTGATGGCGGACCCTTCATTTGCCAGTAATCTAGCTTCTGGGAATGACAGCACTGTCCAAGTCTGGAATGCACATGCAGATTTACACGATGATATGTCATATAAAGTGTATGCTTCCTCTGTCTTAGATAAATGATTTAGGACTGATGGACACTTGAATATTAGCTATTTGAATAGTTGAAGGTACACCTGAATGGTGAATGGATAACAGAACGACGATGTGGGGACCGGCAACTGTCACCAAGCTCGGGCTGCTTATATAAGCTGATTTGATGCAAAACAGCGGCAAATGTCTTTGAAGCTCTATTCTACACTATCTACTGCATGTCTTACATAGTTTCAAGTATAAAAGGTGCTCCTGAAAGGAATATCAAGGTTTCTATCGGAACAAATTTCCATTTTTTTGGAATCTCAATTTCATTGCAGACTGTTCCACTGTAGTAAGGGCAAAAATAAAAATTCTGTCCTGGACAATACCTTTGTCTAAGCTTCAAAGAATATTCCGCAGCTTTTTTGAGGTGACCCTGGTTGTGTGGAAGCTCTCATCGATTTTTGAAGATACACGTCGCAAATTGGCATGTGTGCATTACCTAATCAAGAACACAAACAGTTGTCCTGTTATATTCGAAATCACATGCTTCCAGGACGCCACAAGTCTCAAGAATATTACATTGGAGCATATAAATCTCCAGTTAAAGTGGCACAAGTTCCACAAGATCCTGGTTGACAGCAAAGCGAAATTCCAGCACATTCTCACCTCAAGAAACCAGTGAAGGTACAGGTTCTTATTGCTGCATTAGAGCGCTGGAATAGACGGGTACATGCTGGCGAGTTTTTACAAAAGGGTCCTGAGCGGAATGTGGCAGAGAAAGGGGACGACAAGATTGAAACTAATGTCGAGGAGGATAATATTGGATACACCAGTTAATTTGGCACCTTACTAACCCAGAATATATTTTATGCCTTATTGATTTTTTTCAGACACAATATAGTATATAATAAATGGTTTGTATGCTTCAGAATTGTTGTCAGCCAGTTGTGGCCACAATATAACGAGGAAGAAGTAAGTTTGCCACCGCTTCAGCGTTTTGGGCAGGAGTGCAAACAGAGCCAAATAGACATTGATCACCAGCCAGTTGCCGGTCCCCAGATGATGAGCCTCGTACAGCACTGATCATGGAAGCCGCTCCGATCACCTGACTTGGGTGACTCCTTCTAGACCAAACAATCACACTGTCACTATCACCGCTCACTGACACTGGTCTCGACCCTCGTCAGCTATCGCCGAGGTTTCGCTGATCTATCAAGCCCTCATGACTGCAGATCCTCACACTGCGTCAACAATAATTTCCTATGCCCGACTCTGCCGCGTTGCCATATTCAAAAGTTTGCCACTAGAAGTTGTCTCACATTGGAATTCACATTGGACTCACATCGACGGACCATATATCAGCACTTTAATATTACAGGGAATCATGGACTTGTGCTTGCCAAACTGCTTGGCTATTACAGTGCTCATTCGGAGGTCGAACGACTCTTTTCTGGGGAATGCCACAAATATTTACTTCTTCTCATATTTTCATGGATATAATGTACTACTCTTCTTTGTGAATAGAGCTTTTTGGCCCCATGTTGTCGCTCTAAGTTGTTTTGTCTCGTCCTTGTATACGCTTGTCTCTTGCCACCATTTAACTCTAGCTCCTGTCTTCCCATCTACTCGTATCCATGCCTCAATTTCAGCTCTGTTATAGTTCTTCATCTTTTTCTGTTTAGATCATCACTTCAGACGAGCTGAGTGATTGATCTATCACTGACCCACTCGCATTCACCCCATACTGCTTCCCTGAGAGCGGTTACACCAGTTTTGTATTTTGCTCTCGCTCGGTCTCAGACGCAGAGCAGTCATATCAGCAAATATCAAGCAGACAATGGCTATGACTGCAGCTTCACATGCTCCCATGCAGCTTCTATTCAAGGATCCAAGTCCAAGTCACATTATCACAGTACCAGCAAAAGTTCCTGCACTGAAGGCTCACCGTGTTGGCAATGGATTCAAATCTTTCCCTGGATCTGAAATTTTGAGCAGAGATTCTACGCACCAGAATTCTAACACAGATTTAGCATTTGATGTTGCTGCCCTGCATTTTTCTGCATGCAGCCTTTCAAGTGGAACTGCAGCTCCAGAAGTGATCACTTCCACGTTCTTTGCAGCAAGAGGATTGAGTTTGGCTCCCACCGACCCTGTTAATGCTGTGAAGTCAGTCACATCCAGTCAGCTCAACTCACCATTATACAACAGCTGTCAAAGAAGGAAGTCACCAAGAAAATGGATCCGGTGCTCAAACTGAAGAAACATAAAACAAGGACTTGCAGAAAATGCACAAAGACATCATGCAAGGGGAAGAGGGGATGGACAGATTGTGAATTTAGTTGCCAAGATGTGGGAAGAGTGTGGGAAAGACCTTAATTGGGAGGGCACAGTCCATATTACCCTAACATCACCTGTGATAGAGCTAAATGGTAAAATATTTTACAGCTTGAATTTTGTTTTGAATCCATGTATATATTGATTGGAATACAGACAGCTGGTCCTACATGAAACTGTGCCCACGGCCACAATGTTTCCCTGACCCATGAGGACACTGTGGTCACTCAGGTGCATCACCACTCCATCTGAGGGCACCAGCTCCATGCAGTGCATGCCTGCGTTTGAATTGACAAGCCGCACAAGAGCGCCTGCCTGGGTGCTGTGCCCATGAGCACCTGCCTGAGTGTTACACCCATGAGCACCTGCCCAAGTATGCCTGGCAGTGTACACTACACCTGCACTACACATACTGCATACCATAGGATGCCTTCCATGAATGCACAGTTGTGCCAAAGGATGCCCACAGTGGGGTGCAATTGCATGACATTGTCTGTGCTGGGGGGCCAAGTAGTGCTTGCACCTGTGCCATATTTTTATGCCTTGATGGGGCATAAATACGGTTAGGCATCTGTAATGTCAGGGACATTTGTGGGCCACCTGATGGTGCAGGTACATACAAGTCAAGGCATAAATGTGCACCTGTAACTGCCCATTTATATGTAAATGGGGTGGCTAAAAAAAGGTGCCCAAAATCAGACACCAAGGCATGTTGCTGAAGCTCATCAAAATTGGTATGGCCAGTGTTCTGGCAAGCTGGCTCTTTAAAGTCCGCTGATGCCATTCAATGAGCTGACCTGACATTGCTTGGCCATTTTGGCGGCCAGAATGGGACTTTGTTGAGATGTTGAAGATTTGAATATGTTCTATGAGGTGCCTTATCTGGCTTTGCAAAACACCTCACATTGTATTGGATGTTTCTGGCATCTATCTACAGGAATCCCTGTCCACTCTGGGCTGTGTTGGCTTGCACACCCTTAGATTTTGAAAAAAAAAATAATTGCAGTGGTCTAAATTTTGTTCTTCCTTTGTTAAATATTGTACAAACACCATGAGCACATTTGTTAAGCACAGGATGCTGTGGACAATAGAGCAATCATAAACACTTTTTCATACCTTTTCTTCTGCCTTTGACCAGGCACATGGGTGATTTCACGCGAACTGATGAACATTAAAATCCTGTACAGTACTTCTTTAATTCATAGAAGTTCAACAACAAAGTACTAAAGTTGACAGACAAGGAGTTATTAAAGATAATGAAGCAGCATGTGGGAGGGACACATAAAGTCAAATCAGGATTCTGCAACTCCACCGCTGGCACAGGGTTGTTTGGCACCAATGCTGCCAACAAATAATTGCTGTGGTATATTTGGGAACACAGCCACCTTATGAGTCTCTACAATGAAATGCTGCGCCCAACTGTAGTGGACCCCCAATCTCATATATATTCTCGCTAGTACATCTACAGTCAGTCATTGTTGCTCCTCCTCCTGGCTGTATTTGTCATCATTTTTCAGGTTCAAAGCTGCATCCTCTCTCTCGACCATGATGAGCTCTCCCACCTCCGACACTGTGGCTCTGCATTGTGCAGTTCCTGCAGGACCTCATTAATAATTATGCAGACAACCTGGCCCTTCTGACACTGTCCGCCAGCTCCATGCCGACAAGCGGGATGCTGAATGCAGTGGGGCGATCTGTGCGCTGTTAAAGCAAGGATTGAACAAAAAAAAGAAAGCACCCTTGGTGACAGAGACATATGAAGTGAGGGTGTGCAGCACAAGGCCTGTGAGTGGGGTGACTAGCATGAGAGGTGCCTCGAGCTTTGTGTGCATCGGAGAGGGGGCACAAGGCCGGGGTGGGGGTGTGCAGGGTCACAGGAGGTTGGAGCTGTAGAGTGCTTTGAGCACATGCTAGCCTGCAAGGGGCATGTCAAAGGTCAGCTGAAACAGCCACAGTACGGCCAGTTCAGAGTCAAGCACCTAAACATCAGTGAACACGAGGGAGACTAAGAACTGCATGAGGCCAGGTACACCACTGTTTGGTTCAGATGGTTTGACAATGTCAGCCCGGCAGATGTTGGGTGGTCAGCTGATCAACATCTCTGGGACAAAAACAGTCAAATCCCTGAGCCTCAATTGACTTGTATGTCAGGTCAACCTCAATAAGATATCTGGCAGATATCACTTTTGACATTCAGTATGTTCAGTGCTTAGAGCAACCATTGCAATAAAAAAATTAAATAGAAAACAAAATTGCCATTCAATTTCAGACTGTAATATTACAATCAGTACCCTACAGTTATGCTACAGTCACCATATTTTTAAAAAGTGTAAGTGTCACAGAACAACATGGAATATAATGCAGCATGGAGAAGGTGTCACAGCATGATATAGAGCACAACACAGCACAAAGAAGGTGTCACAGACAACATCATCATGATACAGTGCAGGAAGAAAAGGGGGGTGAAAATAAAACATGGTGGCTCTTGAACCTTGGGCTTGGAGACAGTCTTGATGGTGAGAAGAGACAGACAAAGAAAGGTGCTTGAGGAGATGAGCAGGTGCAGAACCAAGCTTGTGTGGTGCAGAAGAAAAGCCATGGATTGGGACCAGACATTTGGAGCTTGCATGATGGTGAGGGAGCCATGTAAAGACATGGAGCTTGAATCTTGAAGCTTGAGGAGTGGCTGAGGAATCTTGGTCACAAGGTCGGAATGGATCAGCAATGAAGGGGGGTGGAGGCAGAAAGAAAGGAATGGGATGATTTGTGTCACCACATCAGCAAACTTGATCATGATGTGCATGGACCACAACTGAACTCCAAAGAAATTAATGCCCGAGCTAGATTCCAAGCTTGATTAACACCTGAAAGCTTCATGCAGGCATCAGAATTGTGGCCTGTAAGACTGTGGCATATGTACAAGAACACTTTTTGACCTGATGCCTAGAGAGGTCACATCATGTATGGCTGGGCTAGCTGACTTCAACATATTTTTAAATGTGTGCTTAAATATTGTGCAAACAATAGTGTGACATCCAAGTGATGAACAAACACTTCAGTGACATTACTTCTGAAATGTTTGCGCAACATTTATGGGACCTCATTTGGATATTGTGACTATTATTTACCCAACATCACTGACTGATGTTGCACAAACAAAAGCCAGGAATGGTGGTGTATACAGGTGAGCACGCTCAGCTGCAGCATGTACCAGAGGGCAGTGAGGCTGCACTATGTTTGCCCACGTGCGAACATACACAAGACACCAACACTTAGTCTGCCACACAGTACCTCACTTCGCAAGGTCCTATGCACAAGATCATAGTCTGCTGACCGTCTACGAACAAGTCCGACCAAGGATTGCACAGTCTGCTGGCGGCTCCAGAGTTCCCGCCAACCATCTATGAGCAAGTACGATCAAGAATTACACCATCTGCTGGCTCCAGGATCACTCCACCACATTCCACGACCATCTATGAGCAAGTCTGACCAAGAATTACACTGTCCACTGGCTCGCAGAGTTGCTCTGCCTCAGTCTGCAACTGTCTACGACCAAGTCCGACCAAGAATTACACCGTCTGCTGGCTCCAAAATCACTCTGCCATGCTCTGTGATCGTCTATGACTGAGTCCAACCAAGAATTACACTGTCTGCTGGCTCACCGAGTCCCTCTGCCTCAGTCCACGACCATCTACAATCAAGTCTGACCAACAATTACACTGTCCGCTGGCTTCAAAGTCACTCCGCCACATTCTGCGATTGTCTACAACCAAGTCCGACCAAGAATTACACGGTCCACTGGCTCCAGAGTCACTCCACCACGTTCCGCGGCCATCTACGACCAATTCCAACCAACAGTTACACTGTCTGCTGGCTGCAGAGTCGCTCCGCAAATCTAAAAACTAAGTCCGTTCAGGAATTACAGAGTCCGCAGGCTTGCAGAGTCACTCCTTCTACAAGAAACACATTCCGCGACCATCTCCGACCTGTCCGGTGAAGAATTACACAGTCCGCTGGCTTGCAGAGTCATTCTGCCTACAAGAGACTCACTCCACGACCTGTCTGACAAGGAATTACACAAGTCTGCTGGCTTGCAGACTCATTCCTCATATGTTCCGCCGCTTGTACACTCATTCCCGGGCACGTATGGTCACACCGCACTCTACAAACACATCTGCAGGGTTCTACAGCCATTCCTACGATTAATACTCGGTCCGCTAACCTTTGGGGGCACTCCGTGTACAAGATACATGTTCTGCAAGCTTGTATGGTCATTCCGTGACCCCGTGTGGATGTTCTGGGCCCTAGGAAGTCAGTCCGCGAGCTCATACAATGATTCCACACACTAGGAAGGGGATGGGAAAGAGGGGGACTTGCTCCTGATTGTTGGAAAGATGAATGGAGTTGTTGGAGTGAGGGAAATCACATGGACTTTTAGAAACAGTATAAATACCCCCCACTTTCTGCTACAGTCCTAGACTAGAGCGGAATAATAGGAACCTGCCAATCTATAGAGTTCACTGATCACAAGGGCCTCTCTTCTTTACTCATCCTCCATTCTGAACAAGAATAAACCCAGAAGTGTTGTCCTTTAGGCACTTCACAACTCTTCAGTCCTCTCCACGTCCTGAGGGGTACTGCCCACCAACAGATTTTATACTGTAAAGCTCCAGAAGAGCTCTGGTATGGTGCCAGTCCTTACTACAGATTCACTCTGACACCAAACACCGAGCAGAAAAAATCAATTACCTAGATCCATTCTCCACTTTGTAACCTATGACAATATTAGCATTTCAAAGTGTGTGGACCCTCCAAAGAGCCATCCACATCCTTCACATAACCTATTGAAGCATCTGCTTTCTACTTTAACCATTCGCGGTACCATGGAACGCAATTGGAGGCCTGTGGACATCATTCTTTCGTTTGCTTTCAAAGTGGACAGTGTCTTTTCCATTAATTTCATAACCTACATATCC
Organism: Mycena sp. CBHHK59/15; assembly: GCA_029204085.1. Taxonomy (NCBI): domain Eukaryota; kingdom Fungi; phylum Basidiomycota; class Agaricomycetes; order Agaricales; family Mycenaceae; genus Mycena; species Mycena sp. CBHHK59/15. The sequence goes on from JARGXW010000547.1 coordinate 22,225, forward strand.
TTGGGGGCTTACAAAGTGAACCCGCATTGCGACAGAGGCTTTTCAACAGCTCCGCCTGTAGAACAGAATTCACCATCTATCTTCTGAGCCATATGTATCACAAATACCAACTCACCACTCTTTAACAGCGACAGGAGATTTTCTGCAAGCCCAAGACTATAGTCACCTATCTCAACTTAAGGCTGTAAAATTCATTCCCTCTAGAGGATGAACACTACTTCACTTGCAAATACTACCCTGCATCGTAGAACTGCAGTCCCCATCACAGCAGGCTGGGGTGCATGCTGCTGGCATGCATGGCCCTTGGAGCACATATGTTGTTACATAACATGCCGGGAGCTAGCATTGTTACCAACTGAGCCAAAAGGCCACTATGACAGGTTATCTGTCATAGGCTTCCCAGACTATATATACATAGTACACACATTTCGCATGCATGTAACATATGTCCCTTCACCATGTAAGTATCTCACTAGCCACTATTGACCCAAGATTGTTACGGAAACATGATCACTTTACTTTTTAAGCAATATTTCACGTGATTGCAATCATATATTTGTTACACACAAGTTTCAGAGCCTGTTTTTTCCACAAAAAAAAACTGTGATGATTAGGAGAATGAAAACCAAATCTAAATGTCCAAACATCTGTTTGGCCATCTTCTGCCATTTTAAATGTGCTTTTATGTTGAGAAATAGTAAAAGAAAGAATTTTAAGCTACATTTTGTGTATAACTGCCTGGGAAGCAAAATAGAATGCTCTCCGTGATGGCAGACATCTGCAAGTCCTGTCTCGTAACCCAGCTGTTCCATGTGATCTGAGCCACGCAAGTTGGAGTTTGAAAAAGTAGTGCAGAGATCACACAGACAGTCTGGGGCCTTTCGTGTAGTGTTACCCCCCATCAGTCATGCCAGAGAGTCACACATGCACCATATCGTCTTGCGTGCTCCCCTAATCCCTCCAAACTTCTGGAAAGTGTTCTATTCCACTTATTATTTACATCTGAGTAGACAGTGGTTTTTTCCCTGGCATCTGGAGCTCAAATAAAGCTTGAGTCACCCTAAACCATTCATCATTTTACGTGCTTCAAAGTGGGCGCAAAAAGAAGTAATAAACTCAGGGAAAGTTGGTCGAGGCAGGTCAGCATGCATATGAGTCCATAGGATCAGAACCGAGGCCAGCCGTGGTCGGGAGGACAGGAGGGAAAGGGGATGTGACTTGATGGGGGGTGTTTGTATACCAAATGCCCCAGATGTTCTAGTGACAGCTCTGTACATCATTTTCAAACTCCGACTCGCGTGGCCCAGATCAGGGCGGACCCACAGGTCCACTCACATGCCTGTCACTACACCACCGTTTGCACTCCCATACTGATTTGGGCAAAAGTGGCCTACGCTGTACCAACAAATTTTCAACGAAGAATTGATGCAGTTTTGTGGCAGAGTGATGTCAGAACTATTGGCTCTGGACGAGCACAGATTGATACTTGAAAGACAAAAAGTGTCCCGTCTGCAGCCGACAACAATTCGCGGCCAAAATCACCCAAATTAGACATTGTATGGACCAAATTGCTCCGACGTCGGACACACCGCTCCCTGGCATCTGCCCACCGACAACGCTCAGTAACGGAGAAAGCCTTCCGCAAAATAGTCCCCTCATGCGCGGCCCTCGACAATTTCATCAATCAACTTCAAACTCTGATGCTGCCACGCAACTCTTTTCCTCCCCACCATGATTTTGGTTTGTCACTAATACCTTTCCCTGCCCACTGCAAACCGGATTTCTGTCACACACAAGCTGTCAAGAGCTGCTTGCATCAACCTAGTTGAGATTGGCCTTCAATTACTGCGACAAGTAGGCTTTAGGACCAATGTGCTTCTGGCACACCCTGGCAACCCGTGCACCCCTCCAGTGCTTCCCCGAGTTCCCTCCAGTGCTTCCCCTCCAGTGATTCACCACCAGCCACCCACCCCTTGCCATTTTAAATAGTCCGTGCTGACCACATTTAATTGATTCTTGTGGGACTCTTATTTCTTGTATTCCTTCAAGTACACATGTTCTGCTTCAGACCTAACTATAGCCACTATGATACCACAGTATGATGCATTCAGTACAATATTAATCATTTTAAGAATTTTGGGTTGTGCTAATTCACCGAGGGCCTCGTTATCAACAATGTATTGTCTGTGGATAGAAGGATGCTGGAAAATGCATGTCAGTCCCATATCAGACCTGTAGCAATTGCCGACATAGTGGATCCAATGTTGGTCCAACATCGGGTCTACAACATTGGTCTGGCCTAGGCCACTTTTTGTTTGATCTAGGCTGGAAATAGGTCCATCAGATGTCGACAGCTCTCACGCTGCTCCTACATTGCACGGCAAACACTGGTGTAGAATGTCTGGGTTACCGAGACAGCTGCAAGTCTGTGGAACGCGGGGGCAAAGGGAAAATAGGTAGTGCTGTGTAAGAATCAGATTTGGCGGCGTGAATAACATTAGATTCAAAGCACCCCCTTGTTATTTAACAAAGGGGATATAAATTACAGGGTTTTTAATATGATGTAAGCATGCTTAGAGGCAATTTTTTTCTGTGTTTCTGGTTGGTTTCAGCTTGAAATTCCCCCGAAAATTATAAGGATGTTGAACTGCTCCCCAAGCCACCGGACTCGATGTGCAATGAGTATTCAACCTCTGGGCACACTTTTGCAAGCTAAAAAGTAATAGCTAAGGGCACAGATAGCTTCCAGGGCCTTCCCTTCCTCACATATTAATTACATGCATCTGAGGCTCTCTCATGTGAGAATTGTAAATAACGTGTTAATAACAATGTTATAAAGGTGTGTTATTTAACACATACTTTCTTACACAGCGCTAAAAATAGGGCAGAAATTAGCAAAAAGATGGGTGGTAACAGGATTGATCCAGTCGCGATCAGGGGTCGGGGCTGCCACCCACACATCAAACCCATCAAACCGCTACACTAAACAGAAGACATAGCCGGTGTCACCTGGAGGATTACGACGGACCCCACGCGGAGGCGCGGGAGAAACATCTTGTGTACTGTATCAACTTGCTGGTTCAATTGGACTGACTAAGCATCTCAGTTTCTCCAGACATTACATATGCATGTAGCCAATTTTTATGCCTTTTTTGTCCGACGCGACTGGCGCGAGTGTAACACAACGTATGCGTTTAACATTGGGTTGGTTCCCGCGGTTTTACATGTGTTTCTCCGAACATAATATGTACATAGGAAGACCGCTTGCGCTTGTCTTGAGTGGGAGAAATGAAATCCGATTTGATCGGAATTCTACGCGATTCAATTAGATGGGATCTGGTAGAAATCAAGAATGTTCAGGGCAAATGCAAATACTTACCAAACGCAAAGTCATGGGATGAAACTAGAGATGAAGAAGATCCAGAGTCTCCGAGAAAGACAAATGGAGCCTAAGAGCTGGACGACTGTTGCGAGTGGAAGAAGGACCCCTGATAATACCATTGGAGGCTAGGTCACAAAAAACCCGGATCCGCCGATTTTTGTCCGGACACATGTTCGTGACATTTGGCAGTTTTTGTCCGGACCTATCGATGACATCATCGCCCAAAAGGGGAATTTCCTGCTCCCACCCCAACCCTCCAAAAGGCTCAAATTTTCCCGCTTCGCATGTTTTCGTGGTTTATGCGTCGATCCGAGCTGATTCACGGATATCTGAGCGATATTTGGCCGGAAACGGCCGTCTGGGTGCGGTGACGGGCCAAAAAATTGTCCAGACCCTCGATTTTTGTCCGGACACGACCTAACTTCTCGGTCCAAAACCCCCATTTTTATCCGGAAATGACCTAGCCTCCGACCCAAAATCGCCAAAATTTTGTCCGGACCTGGACCTAGCCTCGAATGGCATTATCAGGGGTCCTGCGGGAAGACCAAGGCAACGTGCCAGGAATCCGAGTGATTGTCGGCAAAGGCACGGGTACTACTGTACTAGCGCATTGTCGGCGGTCGCTGCCAAAGCGGAATAATGGGGAGTGTTTGGCCGGATTTGGCCATGGCCACACAATATGGCCAAACACAAAGCCTTGTTTCCCAATCGTCACTTCAACACAGCCCGCCTTGTATTCTGGTGGACTTAAATTTTTGCTTTTGTTTTCCACTAGAATTCCTTACGCTGTGTTGTTGAAACCTGGTTACGAATACGTTCAGACACAGTTTTCTCCTGCGGCAGGGGCCGAAGCTGTCCTGTCACCAGCGCCGTTAAGCCCATGCGCAGCATTCGTTTTTCAAATTCTGTGCTTCTGCTTCCATGGCACACCCCAAATTCGGCAAATCCCGGTCCGATGTCGTACCTAAAGTAAGGCACCAATTCTGCCGACAAGTCATTTTCTTTAGCGATGTCTCAAGCGGATACTTACGTTGTCCCACTCATGGTATATACATTAGCACCTGGGCCTCTCTTTCCCACCTGCCATGTCGAACACCAAACTGCATGTCCCCAACTCGCTCGACGCGCACCTCCAGTAGGTCCCCGCGAATGTGCTGCGGCGCGAATGCGCATATCTCACCCTATTTTCTAGGGATGTCGTCCTGACATTCGCGATCACGGGTATCGTGCTCACAGCATCGTTGCTGCTTGCGTTCGCATATGCTGCCTGGAACCCTGTCTCGCGGCATTATCTGAACCGCGTCAGCTTCCGACTCCTTGTCTGCGCGTTGATATCAAAGTGAGAAATTCTGGGTGCTCCTCTTCACGTCTCTCACCATTTCTAGCCTCATTTTCGGCGCGAGCTCCATCCCGGTCTTCTCGGGCCCCAGTGCGGGATGCAGCTTCATGGCGTTCTTTGGGCTGGTACGTACACGGGGCCCTTCTCCACCCCGCCAGCTGCTGACACCGTCTATAGAGCATTCTCATGTTCTCAGCGTGCATGTTCTTCTGCACCGCACTCAATCTGCAGTTCGTCTACACATCATCTTTTCCCTGGCTCAATAATACTGAATCGCACACACACAGACTGGTGCTGGTGCACGGCGTCAACGGCAACTCGATGGAAAGGTTCTACTACATCGGCTCCGTCACGGTCGTCGCCATTTTAAACATCACGCCCTACGCCGCCGGCCAGTTCGGGTACTACAACGGTACCTGCTGGTTCAGCGACCCGCGCCCTGATGTCCAGTTCCGCTGGCTCCTCGGGTCGCAGTCCGTCTGGATCATGCTCATGTCCACGGGCGAGGTCGTGTCGTTTTTCGTGATCCTAGGGCACATGCTGCTGTATGGGCGAGTCGTATTTTGTTTGCGATGAGGGTGTTGTTTGGCTGACGGATGCTTGGTTGGCGCAGATGCGCAGCACAGGGGTGTCGTCGACTCACTCGACGTCGTCGTTGGCGCGATTGCGAAGCCGCCGATCGTGGCGTACCGCAGCACCATTATCCGAATCGGTTTGCACAACGTCTTTATAACGAACGGCTATTTAATACGGCGTCAGGTCTTTACCCCCTCCTCTCGTGCTGCCTGAACTTCACCGGCTGCATCGTGGACATCTGGCTGTCCAAAAACCCCGTCCCCACCGAACTGGTATGCTCACTTTCTTTCCTTATCCGAGAGTCGCTCAGCTTAACCTTCCTGCGAACAGCAATGGCGACTCGCGTTCGTCGGTGCGTTTATCCACCCCTTTCGCATACTCCCCTGACACCATCCCCCCATCCAGACCTCTGTGCATTCGCCCTGCGCCCCATCCTATACACCCTCCTCGCCGCAGCGGATCCGGTACAATCCCCAATCTCCCCTACCCCTTCTTCATCTGACCACGTACCATCCCACCAGTCCTTCCTCCGCGCCATCCGCGCCCTCCGAAACCACGGCAAATCCACGTACTCCATCGGTCCTGCCTCCACTACCGTCAAGTACTGGGCTCGTACAGCGTGAAGCGGTCCTCGACGAACAGTCACACGGTCGAGCAGGAAGGATTCGACGACGTGGTGTGGGGGCCTCCGAAGTCGTTCGAGGAGGAGAATGCGATGAGTCACGGTGACACCGAGGCGGCAAGGGGGAAGCCGTCGTTCGTGGAGCAGGGGCCAGAGCAGAGTGGGTTGAGTGATGTAGAGCGGGAGGCGAAGGAGGAGCTGGATATGGAGGCGCAGACGCGCTCAAGGTTGGAGGATATCGCGCAGCAGCTATGATTGGTCGTGAGTCCACAAAAAAAAAAAGAGAAAAGAAAAAAAAATAGTCCCTCGGTTCTTTGGAAGTTCGCCATTCATCTCTCTTGTTGGATTGGGTCGTGTGTACAGTTTGTTACTACTACTATGTATCTAAATGCATGGATTTAGGATGTATCAAGAAAAAATACTATAAGTAGAATACAAGGCGCCAATTTATTTTATACTTTTGCGCACGTTCAGTTGACGTTCAACGTTCAACGTTCGGGTTTGCAGTTTGAAATATTGGAGGTACATACCAGGCTATGAACAAAGAGCTGCATGTTGAACCTGTAACGTCGATGAAACAATGTGTTAGAATTAATCCCAGCGAGGCTAAGTTGGCGAGCTCAGGAGAGAGAAAACCGGCAACAAAGTAGTTGAATACGTTTGTCCTACTAGTACGTAGATCGACGTACGGAGGCAAATGGATAGCGTCCAAAACAGCAAACTGATGGAATATCAAGGAAAAGCTTACGTAAGGTGGTCCGTGCTTTCCGACGACGACCGCGAGCTTCATGCTGCTCGCCACCTATTCCGGTCCATCCCGGAATAATTCCAACACAATGGAGCATATTCTTCTTCATTGCAATGCACCTGGCCAGAGAGTGTTAAGAAATTTATGTCGTGAATTGTGGGAGAAAAAACACAAACAGTGACCCTCCTTAAAGCTTGGAAAGAAGCTAATAAACTCTTCAAAATTTTAATTACTGAATCTGCACACCTTATTTGGAAAATTCGCTGTGAACGTGTGATAACTCGGGGCAATAATCCCAATAATTGCCGCACCGAAACAGAGATCCACTTTATTGTAAATTAGACCAACTTCTTACAGATGTTTCGCGGTACGGAAACAAGGCTACTGTACTTTTTCGTTCAATTCGACAGGGGGTGTGATGCGTGACCTCTTGGACCATTTCAACAATTCGACAGGACCGCAAATTGACCGTGACCGACCGGAAATTTTCGACAACTCGACGGAAATTTTCGCAAAAATAGAGCTTTTTGCAGGTCTTAGCACCGAATTTCTGTCTGTGACGCCAGACCAATTCGAGAACCGCCTCCGTGACGCGTGACACAGATACCCGTGTGATGTGTGATGAATTGAACGAAAAAAATACAGTGTCAATGACGTACCTATCGACCATCTGCACGCAAGCTACACAAAACAGAGGTGAGTGTGGCTAGAAGGAGGAAAGGTGATGATGCAAGTGTTTCAGTGGTTCACAGCTTTGAGGCTGGAAACTGCGCAAGGCCGACTATATGGGAGGCTGACAAGTCAGAAGGAGGTGCAGCAATGACGAAGACAGCATGCGGAGGCCAATCAAGATGTTTAACGGAGGCAATAGAGACTAGAGTGATGGCAATGAGGATGAGAGCGAGATGAGCACAAGCACAAGACAGAGGCGGAGGCAAAGACTTTGCATGAGTGACTAGGGCTTCCACCTGTTGCCGTGACGGCAATGGCCGTCGAATCGACAGCTATTCGATGGGCACGGGCCGTCTCTAGACGGCCCGTCGAGAGGTCGAAAAAAATCTTGATGGGACGGCACGGTCAATGGCATGGCCGTTGACGGTACCACAGGTATTAACGGGCGGTGTAACGTGGAATTTTGGCTTGGAAGTCTAGGTAATAGTGCGTCAGATTCCTGTACAACCTTGTGGTAAGTGCACATTGTTGCCTCATTGCAAGTTGAACACGCGAGACGGCACCTTGCATGCCAAACCAAGCTGAACAGCTCGAGGACAACAAAATTGAGGCTTTGGATAATCTGGAGCTACTCAGCTATCCTTGAAATGCGGAATTTGATGCCAGAAAGTTTTCACAAACTCTTGAAAGACGTGAGTTTGGGTCAGTTCCAGAAGGGGAAATGCCCTTTCGGCATTGCCCAGGTTGAGATTCTATCAGCGTAAGGCACCACGGTGGATCACAAAGGTTCAGGCAAGATTGAATATGGGTGTGAGTTGCTTCACATACCCTTGCACATACCTATATTTACCAGTCTAGAGACTGAAATAGCTGAAAGAGGCCAGGTTTGGGGGTACCCGTCGAACAGCCGTGACAGCCGTTTTTCGACGGCAAAAAACGGCTCACACCTGTGCCGTCAATGAAGGTTCAAAATGGTCGACAGAACAGGCATGGCACCTGTTCGACGGGTGCTGTCAAACCATCTTGACGGTCACGGGCGGAAGCCCTATGAGTGACTTGAGTGGGGAGGCAAAAGTGATTTATTGAGAAGAAAACCTTAGTATTTATACAAGAAGGGGAAATCAAGACAAGTGGAGCATACTCAATAGAAAGAGAGACCAAGACCTAATACAGGAGAATGAGGCAGTGATAAATGAATAGACTCGGGGCGGGAGAACCAGGGCACACGGAGGGAAATAAACCCTAAAGAGAAACTGAATAGGTGAGTTGGAGATGTCAGGCATAGCGGGGTTCTTGTGGGTGGCCATGTGTGGACATAAGATGTGTCTGAGATAAGAACAAGGTGAAGGTAAGACTATTATGGTGGTTTGTTTGGTCACGTGGGTCCACTCACTGGATGGTACCAAGACACATGTTATGGGTGTATAGCGCAAGCATGCACATCATCAAGGCTGACTGTGTCCTAATGACTTGGGATGGTGTCCTTATTAATTGAATCTGGCAGTCTGGGGTTTTAGTGGGTATAGGCACTCTATGTCCTCTGGAACGGAACCATTCGCGGAGTTGCCGAGTCCCACACTGCCTGTCATGGGTGCTCATAAGATTATTTCCTCAGGGTGAGTAGGCAGCTCAATTTTAGGGTGAAATCCCAAAATTAGTGGGTGGTGGAGAACTGATTAGATCAGTTTGCCCACCACTGCAATGCTCCACCAAAAGAAAGAAGAATCCTCCTCAGAGGATTGTCAGCCACAGTACTCAGAATTTGCACTTTTTTCCTACATATCCTAGCCCACTGCCTCGTCACATGTGTTAGGGTAGATTTGCTTGCTTTGCTCGCAATCAACACTCTTATGGGGTTATGGGGCTCTCAAGTTCCCCCATATGCATCCAGACCTTTGCCTGGTTTATGTGCGAACACTCAAAGTTGAGGGCCCATCTGATGATTGCAATATCTACATTGCATTGAACAATCCTGCTAATTGTTGCTTCAACACCACTACATTACAGCTAATAACAGTACCGAAGGCGCAGGTGGAAAATTTTCCATTTGGGGCTGTTTTCAAAGAATTAGCGGTATCTCAATGAGTTCTTCTCTGATTTGAATGAAACCTAGCTAGAAATCTCGGGCTAATTCACACGGAATTAGTGATAGAGAGAGAGTTGCGAAAATGTTCCACATTTGGTAGCATAGGTTGATGGCCACATTTTGCAGATCAACTCAATTCTAGGGCATCTACACACATCCCAGTGGCATATATTTTGGTCCAAAGCTGCCTTGACACATCCTGAAGAATGTCATAGACCCAGATTTTGAATATGGACTTGATTATGACAGTATTTCCACATTGTGGCAGATCCTCCATGGTTGTGATCTGTTTCTGAGCAAAATAGACTGAGCTCTCAAAATCTGAGTCTATGACATTTTTCAGAATGTGTCAAGGCAGCTTTAGACCAAAATCTATGCCACTGGGAGATGTGTAGATGCCCTAGAATTGAATTGATCTGCAAAATGCTGCCATCAACCTATGCTACCAAATGTGGAAATTTTTCGCAACTTTCTCTCTATCACTAATTCTGTGTGAATTAGCCCGAGATTTATAGCTAGGTTTCATTCAAATCAGAGAAGAACTCATTGAGATATCGGTAATTCTTGCCCCAAATGGAAAATTTTCCACCCGCGCCTTCGGTACTGTTATTAGCTGTAATCACCAAGTGCAGCATGTGCATGCTGCATATCTCCACAGTGCTAGACCCCATTCTGCACTACATCCCCCATGCATTTCTGCATGTGCAAGAGTTGCAGCTATTAGGTGGTGAATTTACACTGGGGCAATTCACAACACTGGTCTGTGGATTTGCAGAACTGGAGACTCTACCGCTGGACCTGGTCTTCTGCTTGCTTAAAAACAATTCACATGATGATGCATAGGGCTGAGCACCGTCCCATCCTGTTAACAGGGACAGCCATCATTTTTTTTATAGGAAAACAGGGGTATGGCCCACTGTTGCCTCAGCTGTCTTTGGCTTCCTAGAGGCCCCGAGACAGTACAGGGCAGCGAAAAGACAGCTGTTGAAGAAGAAAAGGTTGGTCCTGATGAGGACCGAGTCAGTGTTGAGGTTGTGCACAGGAACCGACCAAGCTGCATGTCTGAAAACTCATCAAAAATCAACAGGGAGCTCCTAGGATAAATAATCAGTGAGAGTGAAACATAATTCACTTATCTTGTGTGCATGGAAGTCAGGCTCATTGGGCTCAAGTATCTTGCTTTGGGTGAATGGGGGGAAGGAAAAGCATCCCTTTGTAATAGGCTGAGCGAATATATACATGGTGGGTTGGCTGCTCACATACTTTCACAACACCAGATCCCACAAGCAAGTGATAGAAAAGTAAATAAATGTATGTAAAATGGCCGTTGTAAATCCTTCAGCTAAACCAAGTTGTATGCATGCCAGTGACGCCACATGACGGGAGTTGTGCAAAGATGAATAGGGAGAAGTGCTGCCCCACTCAGCACCAACAATGGGTGCCCAGTCCATGTCATAGTCGATCCCTGACACAGTCTGAGTGAGCAGTGGAGTCCAAAATGGTGGTTGCATTGGGATTGCTACCAAACAAGTAAAGAACACAATGGAAAAACATACTTCAGATGATAAGCAAATGATGAAACCAGGAGTCAACAGTGGGAGAAGACTATTGAACTTGCCAGACCATTCTTATGGGGCAGCGGCCCTTTGTGTGAGGAATTAACCATGAGTGCACAGAGTTGGCCGTGGGTGGAGAGTTCAAGTCTTGACAGTGTGGAGTGGGAGATCTTGACTGCACAGCTGTGAACGAATCCTGGGCACAAAGAGAAGTCAGAAAGAAGCAGAGGTTGAGACAGCACCCTAAGCGACAAGGGTGCTGAGTCATGACATTTAAGGGGGAAGAAAAATAAGAAAAAATAGAGGGGTGTCAGAGAGTGTACTGGAGTTTGCCCTATTTTTTTCTGTGTCTCTTGGATGGACTCAAAGAAGAAATGAGGAGTTCCCATAGAGTCCATCACCACCACTTTCCCACAACCATACTATGGGTTGATCTGATTGAGAATGCCAGTGGTTGCCCCTCAGCTCATTGACAGGTGGAGACACCATGCAGACTCGAAGCTCTTGCAGTGACAATCTCTCAGAAAACCTAGATGTAGACATGTGACTAGCTACTGATCCTAACACAAGCAAACCGCTCTGCGGTGCAGCTCCCGCAGCTGCACAGGACAGACAGCTTTTTGCTGTCCAGCCCACCCATATGTTTTGGAAGACATGAACCATGACAGGTGCTACCATGGCATGTGCTGGGCTCTTGGGAGCTACCAGAAGGTATCAGATGCTATTCAAAGCCATTTTTAAAATCCAAAATTGACTCTGCAGATTTTAAAGACGGCTCCACAACAGCTCTACACTGTCATATGATAAACTGAGGTTTCTTGTAAACAGTGTTATAAGTACCATACTTAGGGCTTTACAGACTGCAATTTTTTTGAGGGTTATTTGCACACATAGGCCATAGGGATGTTGTCCACACATACAGACCCCATTCCAGGCACTAGATGTGTCCTCTCTCTCAGACTTATTACCATACATAGTTAATGGACAATTACTTATTTACTGTACCATAAATTTTCACTGGCTTACGTGTACATCTCAGTTGCCTTATCTATGCCTACTGAGATGTAAGTCCCTCATTATATTCCTTATTTACTTCTTACTGACTATACCTAGCTCATACTTAATTGTCTAGGTATATATTAGTTGGCTTATCTACGCCTACTGAGATCTCATACTTAATTGTCTTGTTCCTTTGCACTGTGCTCAACACCCACTCACTTATGCTCTTCAAGATCAGGCTCAATACTGATGGTGGTGGATGATACTGATACTGAGCAGAGTTTGAATTGCCGTTCCGGATCATATGATCTAGTTTCGACATAAGCGTCACAATGTGTCATGTCGTGTCAATCCAATAATAATAATTGTTGGAACATTTTGACCATGCTAGTGCTAATAAGACTGGCTGATTCGACAACTTTGTCTCTATCTATATAAGCTGCTCAGGCCAGGAAACCAAGAAAATTGCAGGAGAGGAAGAGTGAGCGACAATGACAGAAGATGTACTAGCGAGATTCTTGAGGGGAATATCTCCAGGGCACTGTGCTACATGTGATATATTGAGTAGATGCCAATTTGTGCCCCTTTCCCATTATGGACATGTGCACCGACACTGCAGGCCATTCCTTGCAAATCTGAGGGTACCGTCCCCTAGGAAATATGTATCTGTCCATCATATAAACATACTAAGGACTCAAGATCCCCCAATCCTTTGCTGCAAGTGATATATACAAAATACTGATACTTGAGCAAGTTGAGCTACAAATTCATGTGAAAGCCCTAATAAAATTTCTGAAGAAGCCATCCCCTGTAGCTCCCTATAAGCTAGGTCCACTAGAATTGGCCAAAATGGCCCTCAAATCCGCTATTTTTTTCGAGGTTGTCACGCATCACATCTCACGTGCTCGTGACAATGCACTCTGTCTAAAATCCAAGCTAAAATCATATTTCTTCCTCATTGCCTTCCCCACTACTGAAATCTTAATCTTGTGAGGAAAGGTTGCAAATCCTGGGAAACAACTTGGATTTTGGGTATTTTGTGGACTCCCTGTCAAAGGCTTGCCCTTAAATTAGTGTCAATCTCCACAGCAGCTTGTATGGCTACCACAGTGTGATAGAATTTTGAAAATTTCTGGTGCCTGGATGCTGACAGTGTTATATACCAAGCCGAAGGAAGGACAAGATGAGAGACTCCGGAACCGGAACCGGGAACCGGAGGATCGGAACTTCCGGAAAGTATATGGGGAGATAAGGCAAGCACCACAGGACAGTAGGATGTGCATACTACTGAGGCCGGCGAGGGAAGGAAGACCGGGGAATTAACCGGAGGACGACTCAGTGCAAAGCGGAGAGCAAAGCAACATTAATTATCAAACTGAAGTACATGGCATATGTTAAGGGTTTATATAGCTAAGTCCTAATTGTATTCCTAAAAAGGTGCGAGTCAGGTGACCTGTCAGACATAACAATAATACGAGTCCCAAAGAGGATGGAGAAGTGATGTTGGAGAAATTGACAATAAGAACATGGATTATAAAGACGGATAAACAGGAAACGCTCAGTAATCCTTCATTGCGTAAAAACTCGATGATCCGCAATGGGTGCGAGGATATTCCGTCCAGTTCCGGGCTCCGGTACTGGACATGGACCGGAACATCAAGGACCGAGAAAGCATGGATATAACAGACAGCCACCCAGATCAATAGTAACAAATACTGGTAAGCTGGACAAATCAGGCCTCAAATCCGCAATCTTCGGACTGCATCCTCAAAATTTTGGCCTCAAATCCAGTGTTCGTCCTTAAGCCCTTAAATCAAGTTTTTCAGATCTTGAAGGCTTTGGAGGGGCTAAGGACTTAAATTTAAGGGTGAGTTAAGGGCTTAAGATATATTCCCATACCCATTTAGGGTAGTCCGAAAACAACAATTGTTGGCAGTAAAACTACCGTTGGTACTCATCCTTGTCATCAATTTCTACTGCACCATTGTCCAGGCACTCATCTTCATCCACTGACGCCGACACTTGCATCAGTAACTCTTCCTCTGCCATTACCTTTGCCGATGTTTTGTGTCCTCGACTCCTTGGGACCTTTGGGCCTCCCGAGTTGCCAAATAATATGGTGAGTGTCATCTGTCCTCTTGGTGATGTTTGACACAGGCCTTGCAGTAGATTTATTCTGCATGACTGCATCTCCCCCTTGTGGAAATACACGCTCAGGGAGTGGAAAAAATGAAATCAAAGGTTATATAATGCAAAACACATGAGTACTTAAGGCCTTCAATGTCTAGCCAAAAATCTTGAAGGCTTCGGTTAAGGCCTTCATAAGGCCTTTGGGCGAACACTGCTCAAATCCACTATATCTGGAACAAAAAATCGCAAATTTTCGCCTGAAATCCGCTATTTCCCGGACCTAGCTTATAGGGAGCTTCCCGGGGCCTTCCCCTGTGGATTTTGAAGTTGAATTGAACATGTTCACGCCAGGCAAACAGATGAGATTTGACATACACAAAGCAATCAACAACTGCCCAAAATGGGGGGGGGGGGGAATTCGGCGCCCTCAGCTCCGCAAAGAGCTGTAAGAGCTTTTTGTGCTGTCGCATACAATATCTTTGTTCTTTAAAAGTTTTTTCAGTATCGGAATGGCGCGTGTCAAGAGCTTAGTCATAATGGAGAAGCTCTTGTCAATTGTCTCCAAACAGCCCACAAATAAGTGCATATTTTAATATCTTTATTATCTTTATTATCTTATTTTTGTCCACCGACACAGTATCGAGCCCAAGATCAAGGCCCCACTTTTCAAGAAAAAGTGCTTGAAAACCGGATTCGAATAGCCTCGTAATTACGGACGGGCAAGAGAAACAGCGCGAAAACATACCAACGAGATTCGGCTCCTTGTCCAATTTGAGCCTGACATTTTGCATCTGACATTCGGCAACTGTAAATCTCATCCTGAGTCCGTGTAAAAAAAAAGGCCTGGTAGCGGTTGGTCCGGAACCACACAAAATACAACCGATGTGATGTTGTCTATCTTAGTGGTCATCTCTCGTTCGACTCGAGGCCAGGCCATAGTTATCTCGTGTCGACTCACTTTTTGCTTGGCAATGGTGTTGTTCGGATCCTGATGTTCGACTGGAGACCTGTAAGCCTCATTTTTTCTTCGATCCGTTTGCCGCGCAGCCACGCCAGATCATTTGAAATATCTTATTCTCTAACAAGGAATTTCATTTTCGGCGCCTCGATTTGACACGATCACGTGGCCACAGACAGACCCGTTTTCGCAAAAAAAAATCCTTCAATATAGTACTACAAAATAATGGAGACCTGCCGAGATTAGGATGTGATGGGGAGAGCTACAGTGATCTACGAAGACCGGGAATGCGAAATAGCAATACAGTTCGAGAGGAGGAAATGTCAATGAAGCGTTAAGTGCGTTTGTTCAGGGATTGTCGTGGAAATGAACCCGCGATTCCTTCAAGGAATTACGAGCGCTTGGAGCGGACGACGTGCGCCGCGGGGCGCGGGCCGAGCATCACGCCGCCGGTCATGACGCGCGTGACACCGCCCTGGTACAGGTACGCGGTGAGATCCTTCTTGGCGTGGTCGATGGGCACGCGGCGCGTGTTCTTCGACGCGCGGTATGGCGTCTGGGGTTTGGGAGTGGAGATGGGGAGCGCGACGGAGACCTTGGGCGGCGTGCCCGGGGGCGAGCTTGACACGGACGTGAGCGACTCGGTCGAGTAGGAGGTGAATTTGGAGGACGTGGCGGACTCGCAGTCGGAGTCGGAGCCGGAGTCTGAGGACGCGTCCGAGTCGGAGTCCGCCGTGGGTGCGAAGAGCAGGCTCGGGAGGCGGATGGGCTCCGCAGTGGTCGCTGCGGCTGCTTGCTCCCGGCGCATGTGCCGTACGCGGGCGGAGAGGAGCATCGCGCGAAGGCGGGCGCCGGTGGACTGCTGCAAAAGCGGGACGGACTTAATCTGAGAGATAGGCACGACGCTGCCCTGCGTCTCCTCACTCCAGACGGACACGACCTGCTCGTCGCCGAAGCGCACCTTGACGTAGCCGGGGCCGTAGAAGAGAAGAATGTCGCGTCCTCCGCCCAGCGCGGTAAACCAGGCATCCCAGGAAATTCCTGAGCCGATGGACGCGGCATGGATGGAAGGGGGCGGCGTGACAGTGGGAGACAAAGAGAAGGTCGCCGAGGTTACAGACAACAAACTGGCATTCAGAATGAGCTGCGCAGAGGTGACGGCAGAGGGGGCGTGTGCGGCGAGTAGAGGCCGAGTGAGGAAGGAAATGACGTGGGAAACGGCTGAGGATGACATTTCGGAAGGCTAGGGCGTGAACGAATCGTCCGGCGATTAAAAATTAGATGTGATCTGGCAAAAATTCAGTCGAGGTCCCAGCAATGTATGAGGAAAAAAACTCACCGAGCGTGAAGGTCGTGGAGTGGATACCAAAAAGATGCAGAGGATGCAGAGTTTCTGAGAAAGACAGATGGAACGTAAGAATCGGTAAGATGGACGAGAGAGTGTTGCGAGGCGGGAGACCAAAGTCTTAATGTACCGAGAATCCGCGCCCAGTATTTATACTCGGCGCCTCGTGCAGCAACAATGCGGTGATAGTCGGCAAAGGCATGCTAATACCGTCCATTATTCCACTTTGGCGGTGACAATGAGTGTTTGGCCGGATTTGGCCATGGCAACACAACACGGCCAAACAAAAATCCTTGTTTCCCAATTGTTCTCCCAAGACGGCGTGCCTTGTATTACGCGGGCCGCGGCTCTTGCTTTTGTTGGTGCCCAGCATTTCATGTGCTGTTATGCTGAAACTTGGTAACCGATCCCACTGCGAGTCACTTCTCCGGCGCAGCGACATACATTTGCAATGTTCACGCAGCGCGTAGTATCATCACCGTACCAACGGTGCCTACTTGCTTGTTTTCTCATTTTTCCTTGTCTCATATGCCCTTCCATTTCCATGATCTTCTACTTCTGTATCCGACTATTAGCGCAGGCACATTTCAGGCCTTCACTTCACTCTTTCACGTGTTTTTTGACTTTCAGTATTCAGTACTCAACTCCTCGCCGTTATTCATTAACGGCCCATGTTTATCTGAACATCCGAGACTATTGAATCGCCGCAAACCATGCATTTGGGTTGCTCGGGGGTCTATTAATACCTAGCTCTAAATTTCGACTATCGTATGTTGGAACCCGGAACTCAGCGACCAAGACGTGTGTTGTTAGCCCCGCCGACTCCCATGAGTCACAATAAGTCCGCCATTCTGCAAGTGAAAAGATGCGTGATTATTCCTTCACCGCTATGTCCACTCCAAATCGGCTTCCGCCCTGCGTATTACTCCCCCACCCGAGCTGAAACTCGTACGGTTCGAGCAGCCGGTCTAAATCAGCCTCGTTACGCACCCAGCGCAGCTCAGGCAGCGCCACCAGCGTGCTATCAGCGAGCAACGCCATTGTTGCTCCGATCGAATAGGGCGGCTTTGTCAGGACGTAATTCGTCTTTCGGACGAGGACAGCCGTAAGCACCCCCCACGCCAAGATGCAAGCTAACAACGCCTGCAAGATGCGTGTCGGTCCCGTGGTCTGGATGATCCGCGTGTGGCTGTAAGTCACCAATGCCTCCGCGGTCTGCCCACTGGACGCGTTGATCTGCAAATTCAGCGTCGCGTAGATGGACCAATACGTGGTGTACAGCGCCTGTGCGGCCGCGGTTAGCTCCGTAGGATCGAGGAAGGTTGAGAGGGGGACGGAGGCATTCTTCAAGGTCAAGACTTGTATGAAAGTGTCGAACGAGAGGCTCGTGTTGGCTTCGTTGTGTGGAAGCAGCACTTGGTTTGCCATGAACCCGGTCTCATTCGCCGGGAAACTGTCCACGATGACAGTGTTCCGGGAGGTCGTCTGGTCGATGGATAATATGTTTACAACCTTGTCGTCGTACGTCAATGTCACATCTTGCGTGGACCTGGAGTGTCGTGTAAGTAAGTAAAATTACACAAGGGACGCCGGCTCACATCGACATGTTATAAGATAGACACTGCACTGCCGTCATCTGATCGATTTTACTGGCATTTGTGGCCTGGGTATTGCCGTAGATTAACACGTATCCACCGCATCCCGGGGGGTAGATTTGGCCAAACCACCCTGGGGAAGAGGGCAGAGACAGTGTCACGTTTTCATGCTCTAGAAAGGCCGTCCTGCCGTTGAAATCGCACTTGTAGGCAGTCCCGTCTGGGGCCATAGCCTGTATCGGTAGCTGTAGTTGATTGGACGGAAGTATGACGAGATCGGACCCAGCCAGGGCGCTACAGTTAGTCAAGTCAGCGCGCATGATAGGGAGCGGGATCGTTATCGTGACGTTCGAAGGCTGGCCAGGCTCCCGGAGAATAAGCTGCGCAGGAGCGATCTCACCAAGGGCGATACCGAGCTGCCCGAGATCGACCTGCCCTACCGCGCCGCCCGTTGTGCTCCACGCAGGAAGCGCCAGGTCATATTTCTCCATCTGCGACAGCGCGAAGACCTTCCCGGCGAGATAGGTCTGCGCCACCGTCGCATTCCGATCATCGAGGGTATCGATTGTAGTGGTGTTGAACGCGGTCAGGACGCTCACCGGCGCGTAGCTGTGCACGGGGGAGGTGGTGGTGGTGATCAGACCGGAGACAGCGATCTTAAGGAAGGGCACCGTGAGCATGATCGCGGAGCACGAGAGGCCGACGAGACTCTGGTATCGGAGTGCATGAAATATCAGGCCGATCCGCGTGCGCGTAGCGGGAGAGTATCTGACGGACTTGCGAGCGGGCTGGGGCGCGCGATGCATGGCAAAAAAAGGCTCCAGCGTGCTCACGCTGAAAGTGTACGAAGCGAGAAATACACCAAGGACGAACAGATATGCGGGGGCGATGTTAGTCCATGAGTCTTGGCTGAACGGGGCGAGGTCGGTGAATCCGCGGTTTGCGTCGCTCCGGCGGAGGCTGAGCTCCAACGCGATGATCGTCCCAATGACAATTATGAAGAGCGCGATTTTGGAAGCCGGATGTAGAATGAACGGCCGCCACACCGGCGCTTTTTTGAAGGAGCCACGAGCCTGGATGGAATCAGAGAAAGCATATGTCGATGTGAGATGTCCGACGCACGGGCGCATTATCTCCTATTCTCTGGCTTCTAATTGAGAAGTTCTTGCCATTCTCAAGCGAAAACGCCCAGTCGTCTAATACAATTCGTGTCTCTTCATCAGTCATGGTCGCGGTATCCTTTATGGTATCCGAGATCTCAGCATGGCTCGACCGCAATAGAAACGCCTGTGCGGCCATCGATGACGGATCCAAGGGAAGGTCAGTCCGTGGTCTCAGAAAGTACACAACAATCACAGCGCCGAGCAAAATGCCAATCGCGACTTGCGCGATACGGATGCTGACCGTGCGCGCTACGAGCTGCGATGTCGATCCCTCGATGTGTCCCGGGACGGAAGACGCAGCCGAGGCACCGGCGCTAGTCACCAACAGGGACCCGGAGAGGTCTGAGAATATTTGTGTGAAAGTCATCGCACTGACGTTCCCGAGCGTTGTGACATCCATGAAATCGGAATAAGTGACATTCTGGCCGTGGCCGACAAGATTGAACCACGGATCGCAGTCACAGGGGACATTGGCCAGGGCTGGATTCCCCCACGTCTCCCAGGGGTCGATTTCGAGCCAGAAAACCTGGGTCTTGTCTCTCGGAAGGCCGTTTGTTGTGTTGATCCATTGGATCATTCCAGACCATTCGGGGACAGACAATGTTTTGGTGGCGCCAGGAATTATTGACGTAGTGAGCGGGGAGGAGGACAGCGGCGGGACGGAAGCTGTGAGAGTGTGCTGGAAATAAGTCGGGGAGCACTCGACTACAGATGTTGCAGAGAATTTCGGTGTAATTACGGAAGCGCCGGGGGTGTTGACCACCGCCACCATAGCGAGGACTGTGGTCTGCGCCGATGATCCAGGGCAGGTATGGTTGTATACTCTCCCAAAGTAACACGGTTCTACTGTAAGCAACCGAGATTTGAGCACAGGAATACGTTTCGAAAATTAATGATACACACCGAATTGTAGACATTGGTCAACGATCTCAGTCTCCGTAAGCTGGTAAGTCACTTGACATCCAGCTGCAGCGATATCCACGAAAAACGCCAGTTCTTGCCTGGTTGTATTCGCCGAAACGGTTATATTGGCGATGGCTGCGTTACCCCCGTACGAGGCTGAGGCAGGTTTACATGTGAGCCCGGCGGAATACCCCCGTGTTTCGGCTACCAGGGTCCCAGCCGTCGGCGCTGACGAAGGCGCAGCGAATGCCTCCATCACGATGTTGTCTGATGTTGTCCATCGCGGGCGAGAAAGAGATAGCAGTTGGCGACCGAGATACGAATTGACATACGACGCATCTGCGGCTGCGCTGGTGTTGAAGTTGAATGAATCGAGCATCGTGGTGCGCAGAAAATCGGCTGCTGTCGTGCGTGGTAAATTCTCCATTCGGAAGAGCGACGCGGTGACGATGCCTGCAATGGCGGTACTCCACAGACCGAGAGTCGTTAGCAGAATGACGATATGGCCATATTTGACTGCGCTCCACAGGTTCGTGAAGTAGTTTGACCCAATGTAGTCCAACAGCCAGCCCTTGTGAGCGGGGGCAAAATCTCTGGACATGGCGGCCCACGGAACCAAGATCTTGACTTGAAGATCGTATGCGGACCAGACCCACTCAACGACCATAAGGAGAGCGACAGGGAGATAGGTCCATATGAATAGCATGCCGGTCGATGGAGCACTGTACGGAGACTGCGACGATAATTAAAACCAAATGTGAAGGAAGGGCGAGGGGAGACAGACATGGCGGTTGAGCATTTCGAGACCAATTATGAGAAGAATGAGGAAAGTAGCGTAAAGAAAGGTCGGCAGGGGCCCCAATAGTGGTGGTGACCATCGTGGAATGGGGTCATGCGGTAAACCATTGGTTTCTGAGTCCTTGGTAAACTTAGGGTCTGAACCGGTAGACTTCTCGCTGTATGGCGTGAGGTGTTCTTGGGAATAGGAAGTGCCTATCATATGTGCGTTCAGTGTTCATGGAATCGAATACCACCGCAGTTTACCTTTGGCCTGGCGGCAAAAGGGAGCCTCGGTTTCATCGTACAATCGCAGGGGATCAAAAACTTGAAGGGAGAAGTTTATTTACAGATTTGGAGCACGAAACATGGCTGCTTACGGTCCCCTCTATCCGTCTGCATTGTCGTCGTCGAAAGCTAACAGTGAGGCGGAAAGAGACAAATCGTTTGCCGAAGCACCAATTTGTTTGTTACGTGTAGCGGGACGCTCTCGTTCAGAGCTTTCCCACACCTTGAATCGACCCTGAATGCTGTCAAATCCGACTGGGTTAAGATGTCACCACCAAAAGTCGCCCAAAGGGAGGATCCAGAGCTATCGATACCATACAGATACATAGAAATGAGGAAGAACAAATTGTTCACAGGATTTCATGTGAACATTCTAGCATGAGCCAAGGCATGTGCGTCTGAATCGAATGAGCGCCAGGTAAGCAGATGGTCCGAGTCACCGATGCCATCAAGGCGCATATGAAGGAGGCGCTGATGTTGGAGCCTGGAGGGTCCTGGTGCTTGATTGGCGCCGATCAAGCGCTGATTGGACCCAAGAGGCAATGATCTCTACCTGTTACCTATTACCCAAATAAGGGAATATTTGATCGCGGCGCCCAA
Source organism: Mycena sp. CBHHK59/15 (assembly GCA_029204085.1). Classification (NCBI taxonomy): domain Eukaryota; kingdom Fungi; phylum Basidiomycota; class Agaricomycetes; order Agaricales; family Mycenaceae; genus Mycena; species Mycena sp. CBHHK59/15. The sequence goes on from JARGXW010000547.1 coordinate 43,964, forward strand.
CGGCCATCAATGTGTCCTACCCTCTGTACAACATCTACTAACGTTGGCCTTGGGCTTGCCCTGGGCCCAAATTTCTTCAATAAGGCGTCTAATACTGCAGGTAAAGAGATGTCAGACTGTGTTTGACAGTGTAAATCTGTGTGTTATTTGCATCAGCTATGATTCTCGGATTCTCCTGGCTCCACAGACCGCGGGGACTGGCTTGGAATGGATTGAGGGAAAACTGGGGAAGGGGGAAGGGAGGTTACGTGTCCCAAATGCCGTATAATGTGAAGCATTGCTTTGTCAAAATCACCACTCATGGACAGTCACTCGGGCAATTTTCAGGGTACTAGCCAAGGGGTTCAACATTGGGTGTGTGTGGGATGCCGAACCTCGCTCGCGTGGTTTGATCGCAGCCCAAGATCCAGATATTGCTCACCTCTTGATTGGACCTGTTGCTAATTAGCTACGTGTTGTGTGAGAAGTACGGCGTTAAATTCTCCCAAAATGTCCTCAGTGCTGAACGGGTCTGAATTTGAACAATGGGTCTGAATGTATGTTCTCTCTTTTTTTCCCTTCGGCCGTTTGCCCCACTTTTTTTCGGGATGCCTTCTTTTACATCTTTCGAGTGCATATTTAATTTAGTTAAGCAATACGAGGATGGGAATGCACTCCGAGAGATGTGCAAAGGTGACGATGTGTTTTGATGGGGCATCACTGTGATTATTTTGGGTCGGATTTCGGCGAATCTCTCGCAATGCCTTCCCATTGCCGGATCCCTTCGATAATTTACAAGTACATGGGCAAGAAGTACCAAAAACTATCCCCACAAAAACCGGGGCAATAGAGCCCAAGGCAAAATGTGAAAAAGGAAATTCAGACCCATTGTGCAAATTCAGACCCGCTGGGCACAATGTACCTTCCCATTGCCAAATCCCTCCGATGCACGGTTGAGCATTTCAATTTTTCACCTTCTTTTTCAGTGAAAAAATGTTGTTATTTTTCAGACATTTTCACTGAAAAAGAAGGTGAAAATTTTAAAACTTTTTCAGCACTTTCTCAATTCAAGGTGAAAAATCGAAATAAAATAAGAAAGTGATGAAAATGTTTTGAAATTTTCACCTGCTTTTTCAGTGAAAAATGTGTGAAAATAAACAACATTTTTCACTGAAAAAGAAGGTGAAAATTTGAAATGTTCAACCAGTGATGATTTACAGGTACATGGGGAAGAAGTACCAAAATTATCCCAAAAAAAACGGGGCAAAAGAGCCTAAGGAAAAAATGTGAAAAAGGAAGTTCAGACCCGTTGTGCACAATAGTATTATATGTTGGAGTTCAATCTGTCCCGCGATTGCAGTGATAAGAGACGCGCATGATGTAACTTCAACGAGTCCAAGAAACGCCAAATATTGCCCAAAACATAAGGTCCAAATGGCACACGTTTCCATCAGAACGAGCCAGTCAATCTGATATCCCTGCTCGACGCCCCGACGTACACCGAGAAAACCCCGGACGGGCGCACCCACGTCTGACTCACCGTATCCCAGATGCTGCACCCCGTCAATCCCGTGAATTTATCAAAAAGAGAGTAGCGGCGCACCTCATTTCACGCTGAATGACAGTCATCGCGACCTGCTGGCTCGCGCCCGCGGCGAGCGGCACGTCATCGAAGCCCCTCAGCACCTTCGGCGGCTCGCCAGCGGCGGCCGGGTATCCGAGGTAGAGCTGGGGGATCTCGGTCCCCGCGACGGCGCCGGTGTTCGTGACGGTGAACGATACAATCTTCGAGGTGCCGGAGGAGGTTATCGAGAGGTCCGAGTAACCGAAGGTCGTGTACGAGAGCCCGAATCCGTACTCGAAGCGGGGTGCGATAGAGTGCGCGTCCATGTAGCGGTAGTCCAGGAGCAGCTTCTCCGTATATGTGATCTGAGGTATAAGCAATAAGTTAAATTACAATCCAGGATGAAAGAAAATCGTACAGTTGGCATCCCGAGGCTCAATATCCCGCCAGCATCGTACACGATTTCCGTCCCATACGATGTCACGTCCTGCTGACATGCATCAATGAAATACTCAATAAATAATAAATAACCTCACATCGGCAATGCTGAACGGCAGACGACCACTGGGGTTCACTGCGCCGAAGAGCACATCCACCAGCCCAGGGCCGGTCTGCTCCCCCGGGGCACCGGCGTAGATGATCGCGCTGATATTCGGGTTCGCACTCCACGGCATGTGGATGGGTCCGACGGAATGAACTACGACGACGGTGTTGGCGCATACCGCGGCAACGGCTTGCACCTGACAGCGTCGGTGAACACACAAGGCTGAAGTGAGGACTTGAGGAAGACACATACTAGGTCGCTACCCTGATACCACAACTCGAGATCGTTCCGGTCACCATTGTTCCCATTCACGGGCAAAAATTGGAGTTCCCCGCTCATACTTGTGCTACGAGTTAATTGCACATGATGAGCGCTTGAGCAGACACGCACGCGTTCACGAGCACGATCGCCACATCTTTGCCCTTCGCCGCTTGCGGGCCCGCAGTCAAGTCATTGGAGAGCGACGTCGCAACCACCGCGCCGGTGCCGTTGAATGCCGCCTGCAGCGCAGTTACCGGCGGCACAGTGAACTCCAGCGAGTTCGACCCAGAGCCCCATCTAATAATATACGGGCACGCCGGATAGATCAGTTTGGTCTGCTTGATATGCGGTGCAAAAGCGCTTGAACGTACCCGATCGTCATGGTCCCATCGTCGCACGTATTCGAGTCCCCGCAGTTCAAGTTCGGGAGCAGCGCGTCCTTCCCGATGAGCGCGACACTTTTGATCGCGGATAGCTTGAGCGGGAGTGCGCTATGGGTGTTCTTGAGAAGGACGGCAGAGGCGCCGGCGATCTCGCGCGCGAGCGCGGTGTGCGCGGCGGAGCGCACGGAGACGTTGAGGTTGAGCGGGCCGGAACCGTCGGAGTGCTGTGCATCGAAGTTCACTGGTGGGTAGCCCTGTGCCTGTATATCAATCGTCTGTGTGAACCGGAAGGCGAACTTGGCACGGACGGAGTCCTGGCCGAGGCGGTACCATGGTGCGAGGATGCGCGATACCATCTGGTCCAATCGCTGTGGTTCAGTTAGTATGTAGGTGGGAATTTTGCGTTGAGTTTCGAGCAATGGCACTCACATCTAGAGAGACGATATTGGACTTGACATCCGACTTCAGACTGCCCAGACCCAAGAAGCCGTTGAAGGTCCCCCCACCTGTCGGGGAAGACAATAATTATGAGTGCGATGAACTCATATCACACTTGATGCAGGCACGCACCAATCAGAATCCAGTCACCCGGCTGCTCCATGTCAAGCCCAGCATTCGCGTTGTCACTCGCGGAGTCGTGTGTGGCGCCCCAGTCACTCACTACGAATCCTGGTGGCAATCAGGATGAGTGAATCGATAAGGAGGCGAAAGAAAATGGATTCTGCACACACCGCTAAACCCATCCTTCCGCAGCAGCCCATTCGGCCCGAGGAGGGCTGCGTTGTGGCATGCGGATGTCTCGTTGACGCGATTGTACGCGCACATTACTGCGGACACGTTGGCCTGAGAAAGCGGTATGTTAGTCACTGAGAAGCCGTTATGGACGCCACGGCAAAATACCTCGATGCTGCGCAAGAATGGGTAATAGTACATCTCATGCATCGTGCGGTCATCGACGTCCGCGGTGAGGCCATAGCGCCAGTGCTCCTGGTTGTTCGCTACGAAGTGCTTGGCACACGCCATGACACCGACGCTTTGCACGCCCGTAACCGTTTCGAAGGCGCCCTCGCCGTTGAGATATGGATCAGGTCCAAAGCTGAATCATATTGATATCAATTCCAGAGATACACCCGGAGATTTGAGAATATACCTTTCCCATCCACGACCAGCTTTGGGGTTTCGCATCTGTATAACAATCGCGATCAGGGAATAGGATAAATTGCAAGAAAAATACGAACGAGATCCATGGCCGGCCCCAAGAAGACGCTGTGTGTGTATCATGGCTGGTGTGTACATGAAGCGAAAAAAAAAATCACGTACTTGATGCCCTTCCCCCTGAACTCCTCCCCGAGGGCGACACCCCGCGCACGCATGAGCCTGCGGCTGAACGTCGCTGCAGCGTTGATGGCGGGTGGAAAACCGGTTACACCCTTGGAAGGGCGCACACCTGCCGGGCCGTCATTGAGGCACAGGCCGGTGATGTTGAGGCGCGCTACGGGCGAGACATTTCCAGCGCAGCGCGAGCTGAACTCGCCGACGCCCGTTACTAGCCCGATCTTCTCGTCCAGGGTGAGTTTCACGACAGTGGCATTCGCTAGCGCAAACGCCTCGTCCCATGAACCTAGGAGTGAAAGTGTAGAAGGTAAATCTAGTGCCAGGGCACAGATCCAGGAAGGGGTGCATACGTAGAGTGAATGCACAAGCCCTGAGAGGCCCCGTCGCTGTTACGATGAGCAGAACAGCGGCCAGCCTCCAGAGAGTAGCAGAAGTCATCCTAGACGGAAAGGTCCGCGCCAGCAAGCCTCAAGTTATACGCCAGGGAAGGAGATGGAAGCTAAACCGAAGAAGAGAATTGGACACTTTCATCTGTCAAGGCTGTCGGCGGTCGTCCGACCGAATCATCCGGACAAAGGGCTAGTTTTCGGCACCCCATTCCATTACGGATCACAATGTCCTATGTAACGTACTGGAATGAGTTTCTCCACTGGCGATGGCACTTGGAAGGCGCCCAAGCTGCCAGCTGTCAAGTCCTCATGACTCCCTGCCCTTGCCCTACCCAGTTACTAATAGGGGGCTGCCTGGGCACATACGGAGTGAAGTTCTGGTGGGATAGATGCAAGGTAGAGAGCCTCATGCTCATTTTCCCAGCGAAGCCAGGTAACATGAGGTGGTGAGAGACAGAAGTTCGAAGCCCCGACTCGAACTCCGCCTGAAACTCCGCACTTAACCAACTCTCGTCACGTGTTCCGATGTTCCATTCTGCCAGGTCACCACGGGTACGAAGCGCACAAAATGTTGAGCCTTATTGGGGTGATCTCTCTGTTAATAATGGTGCTGATCTCGATTCTTCTTTGATCTTCTGGTTTGGTAAAGGCACCGAGCCTGGCGTAATCCAGGATTTCAACACAAATTTTAAGCAAATAGCGTACTAAAGCTATCACGATAGCAGAGAGATTGTAGGCTGAACTCCAGGGGACGCAAGGCGGAATAAAGAGTAACGGAGGACTTGAAAATCCCAACCCAAGTTCGTCCTTCGTACTCATCTTACACGTACTTTGACTGAAATTTTATGTCTACTTATATGTGTCTCTCTCCTTCCTCATCTTATAGGCCTTGACGGAAAGCCCATACAACAACTCACTGCAACTGGAATGGGGATTTATGCCTGGGAGGAGAGAACTCCAGCCAGGCCCCACAGGGTTTTATCCGGGTGTCCTACCATACAAGCGGCCGGCCAGTTCACATTAAGTGAGCGTCTTGTATGACCGACCCCTTGGAATGGTGTGTGCTCCGTCGGCATCTTGTAGTTATATGTAAGGATAACCACCCATACATTACTACTCGTCTGTCTTCGGTAGACTCGTTGTTCAGACATTTGGACCACGTGAGCATAATAACCCCCCGCACATCGAACCGACAAGATTTTTGTTTACTCGGGCTACACTATTAGTCACAAATCCATAGTATCTCCGTCTCGTTTGCCTCCCCAATTTTATGCAGCTTCTACAGTAGCTACGGAGTGAGCCCTGGTGACGTAGGAGGCCCAGTGATTGGAGAGGTGGGGGGGATCCAAAATAGCGGAACATCTCTCGAGCATCTTTGGACGAAGAATACGGTGCTTTGGCCTCTGAAAGAGAGATTAAATCCGAGTTGCTGTGTGTCTAAATCCAGATTAGTGCAAGATCGAGGATTCAGTGCATTACAGCATGCACCCCCTCACCAAAAGATGGCACGCGCACAAATAGCGTCGCATCCCCATACACATGCTGGAGAGTTGCCTCGTTCCCATGTGCAATGTACGCCGAGGCGACACGGTTGAAATCTGGAATCTTACTCACCCAACGCACATCGCTCCTCTGCTTCCTTCCTTTGCTCGTCTTCTTTTTCTTGCCCTGCATCTGTGGCTATGCCGCCGTCGACCCCTCCTCCAGAATCACCCCAGACCACTCGATCTCCTCCATCACGTCCGAACCAGTTTCATTGACGTCCTCGATCTTCAAGATGTCGTCCGTCGTCATGTAACTTGATGCCAATCCTAAGAGTTGGCGACTCACCGTGCATTTTCTTCGCCCTCAATATCACATTACACAACGAGGTCCTCAGCCTTGACGGCAAGCACGCCGTTGGGGCAGGGTACCTGTGTGACTTTGAGCGAATTCCGGAGGATCCTGAGGCGGTCTTTAATGCCGGTGGTGGTCATAGGGTCGACTCGGTCGAGGCGCATTATCTCAGAGGTGTAGGGCTCTGTTTAGGGCTCGGGGGCGGTTTCAGACTCTGAATAGTATTCTTGCGAGTCCATTTCGGAATCTGACATGGTGTTGCGATGTGGTGGCGCATCGGGCATTTTGCTATATTTTAGATTTAAACTTTGTGTGAGATCCACCAGTAGGTTCGAAAATTTATTTCGTATCTAAGAAGTCGCCGGTTCATTTTCTTGTGCTAATTTTCCACTTGACAGGATACGAAAAGATCAGATTTCTAGGTGCTATGCGCCTAGACTGTTACTGTACAAGATAAAAATACGAGGAAATAAGACCGGCGGATCGCGCCCATTCACTGCAACGCGGAACGTATACCTTCACCAAAGGACGGCACGCGCACAAATAACGCTGCGTCCCCATACATATGCTTCAGAGACGCATCGTTCCCATAGGCGAGGTACTCCGACCCGACGCGGTTGAGATCCGATATCTTCGTCACCCAATGCACCTCCTGACCCGTCCGCTCCCGTTCGTCTTCCTCGTTGCCTGCTCTCCTGCGCCGTTCCTCAGGGTTCTCCCTCGCCGGCCCCGCCCCCCGCTTCAAAATGACGCCCAGCTGCTCCATATGGTCCCGCACGTCATCATACGCTTCGTTCACTTTCTCTAATTCCAGTACGTCGTCCGCCAGCACGTCGTGCCCCGGTTCGTAGTAGTCCCCGCTATCGTACAGAACCTTGACATGGGTCTCGAGCCCCACGCGTTCCGATACCGTGCGCACGCGCGCGTCCACGCCCTTCAGGAGTTTGAGTACATACCCGATGCGGCTCGACTTCATGGTCCCGTCTGGGTTGAAAATTGGTTCGCTGGGGATAGGGTATTGGTGCGCAAGCCCGTATCCGAGCAGGCCGCCCGCGGGGAGAAACACAGGGTCGGCAAGCAGCGCGCGCAGGGTCTCCTCGAACGTACGTTCCGGCGCGGGGGGAATGCGGTGTGCAGAGGCTGCGTGGGTAGGGTGCTCCGCGAGGTACAAGTTGTACGTGAGCGTAACGCGAGACCCGGCGGTGACGGGCTCGACGGCGTGCGTGACGTCGCTGTAGAACGCGACGTATGCGACCTTTAGCGCGGCGGGGGTGGGGTCGGCGAGCATCGTGGCAGATTCGAAAGCCCAGGTGCTGCCGCCGTGCTCGAGTGTCAGCGTGCCGCCTTCGTGAGCGGTCGGAAAGACGACGACGAGGGATCCGATCATGGTTTCCCCCCGTGGAGTGTCTTTGTGGGCTTTGAAGAAAGAGCCTGGACCTGGGGAATTCATTCCTAAGTCCCAGCGACCGTCGCAAGGATAACTACAAACCATAAACATTCAATTTGTACATTTCCGCCTTGAGGACTTTTTCCCCCTCCGCATTTTGCCCTTCCAAAATATCGGGACTAATCGCATCGATAAGGCCGGAGGCGACGACATCCAACCGTGCGGCAAATTTCGTGGGATCCATCTTTCCCGCCTTGCGGTAAGACTCGTCGAGGACGTCTTCCTGATTGACACCGAAGGTGGCTTGTTGGCAGGCGGCAGTAAGCGCGACGAGATCTTCCACTGTGGCACTTCCAAAGTCGATCTGGCTGTGTAGGTGTAAGTAAGAAGGCTTTGTTGCATGAAAGGAGAAAGAGAACTTGCCGAGCGTTCTTTTCGTCGTCAGTATCATAATAAACAACCAGATCTTCAGCCTTGACGGGGAGCACGCCGCTCGTGTAGGGCACCTGCACTTTGAGCGAGCTCCGGAGGATCTTGAGGCGGTCTTCGATGCCAGTAGCGGTCGTAGGGTCGAGTGGAATTAATCCGGAGTCTGACATGTTGCTGCGATGTGGGCGTGAAAAGAAAGGAGAAGCTGATGTAATGATTTAAGGGTGCTATTAAATACTGGCTCCAGTCATCTAGCCCGGCCCAAGACCAGCCGTCTTGCCCACGATTTGCTGTTAGGGGCGTGTGGGACCGTTGGTGCACATGCCTGGTTGGTCCACAAGGACACACAAACGCGTCGCGTCCCAGAGCACAGGTGAAATAAATGCTTTAGAACGCTGCACAGTCCGCAGGAAATCGCGAAGTCATAATTATATCAAATCTGGCATCCTGTTGAGTAGCTTTTGGCCCTACCTGATGTTCTTGATTCCATTCGACTTTTCTATAAACCGACCGTAGAAGTGATTGGAGGAATGCAGTGGTGTCCCGTTTAAATTTACGATACTGCAACTAAGTTTCGTGTTCTATTCATTTCTCATGCGTTGACCGCTGAATTCCGCGTGCATCTCCCCAACGAAAGCCGGTTCGGTGGCTGAGCCGGATTCCTTCCCACCAAATTGACGGCAAGATCAGATGATTCTCAACGAGATTGTCGTACACGTCGCTGATCAAGTTTCAATCTTCCACTCGACGAGATACGAAAAGATCATGTTTGCTATGCGTCTGAAGCCAGACTGGTACAAAAGGATAGTAAAGAAACCAACGATGAATATCAGCTGCTCACAAGCCAGCATGCACACCATCCCGAAAGGAAGCTGCAACACTAGCAGGTTTGTTTAAACAAACCTGCCAGGGCTTCTTAAGGAAGGTATGCGCACAAACAGCACCGCATACCCATACATATATTCCAGACTCGCCTGGTTCCCAGTTGCGATCCACGGCGACGCGACAGGGTTGGAATCGGTCGGATCCGTCACCCAATACCCCATCTCTACCGTCTCCTCGGGTCTGCCCTTGAGAAGAATGCCCTGCCGCTCGATCTCCTCCAGCAAGGATGGTCCATATTCGTCGTCCGCGCCAGACAGGTCGGCCACGTCATCCGTCACTACATAACGGACGTCGTCGGGACCGTACCCAGTTTCGCCGTAGTACCGGAGCTTGACATGCGTGGTCAACCCCACGCGCTCCGATATCGTGCGCACGCGCGCGTCCGCGCCCTTCAGCAGCGGAAGGACATGCCCCAGACGGGTCTCGCGTCCACTCGGCCTGCCAGGCATCGGCGTGCTGGGGACGGGGTATTGGTGCGCAAGTGCGTAGCCGAGGAACCCGCCCGTCGGGAGGAAGTCCGGGTCGGCGAGCAGCGCGCGCAGCGTCTCCTCGAATGTGCGCTCCGCCGCGGGGACGGTGCGGTGTATGGCGGCGGCACGGGTGGGGTGGTCCGCGAGGTACAAGTTGTACGTGAGCGTAACGCGGTAGCCCGCGGTGACGGGCTCGACGGCGTGCGTGACGTCGCTGTAGAACGCGACATATGCGAGTTTAGGCGTGACGGAGGAAGGCTCTGCAAGCATTGCGGCGGAGTCGAAAGTCCAGGTGTTGCCACCGTGCTCGAGCGTGAGCGCGCCGCCTTCGTGTGCTGTCGGAAAGACGACGACGAGGGAGCCGATCATCGTTTCGCCGCGAGGCGTGTCTTTGTGAGCCTTGAAGAATGACCCTGGGCCTGGTAGACTCATCCATCAGTCTCGGTGGTCGTCGAGGTGGAACAACTACGAACCGTAGACATTCAATTTATACATCTCGGCCTTGAGGACTTTTTCCCCCTCCGCGCTTTGTCCTTCCAAAATATCAGGGCTAATCGCATCGATAAGACCGGAAGCAAGGATATCAAGCCGCGCAGCGAATTTGTCGAGATCCATCTTGCCCGCCTTTCGGTAGGACTCATCGAGGACGTCTTCCTGATTCATGCCAAAGGTGGCTTTCTGGCAGGCCGAGGTCAGCGCAACGAGATCTTCCTCTGTGGCGTTTCCCAAGTCGATCCAGCTGAGGAGGTGCAAGAAAGCTATGACGAAAACGAGGGGCGGCAATGTCTGGAGAAAACGTACCGGGCATTCTTCTCGGGCTCGATATTGTAATAAATAACGAGATCTTCAGCTTTGACGGGCTCGACGCCACTCGTGTAGGGGGGCACTTGCGCGTGAAGTGATTCCCTGAGGATTTTGAGACGGTCGTCGATGCGAGTGACTATCGCAGGGTCAAGAGGCATTGATTCGGAGGTGCCAGAGTCCGACATGGTTGGCGGAAAGAAAGGAGAGGATGAGGTAATAAGCTTTTAAGCGTGTCGCTTACAGTACTGTATAAGCGTGTCGCTAATTACATAAATGAATGTTAGGGTTGGTGTACGTGACCGCGCAACCGCACACGGCTCCGAGTCATCGTATAACACAAACACGTCAATTTGAATATGGTTCCTGTTATAGACCTATATGTCCCACCCCCTAAACCAAAACTTGACTCAGGTAGGAAGAACTTAATCGGGCTGAGCGCTGAGCGCTGAGCACCGGCCGTAATTTGTTGATGGAGAGATGGGTACGTTACCGTACCTGCCGTCGTTTGCATGCCCCAATGTCGAGACGGTGCGGGACGGCAAAAAGACGGCCGTCAACTGGAGTGGCTTCCAATTTCAGTGAAGGACAGGATTTAACGTTGATTTTAGGCTCGTGGGTGATAGAAAATTTTCGCCTAGACTCAAATTTAAAGGAACCTAGTACACCCGCAACGACGACATATGGTGATTTTTTATCACATCACCTTGCACAGCCGCTTACTCGAGTGGAGTTTTTACCTACATTTCGTCCTTCAAAATAATCTCTGCAAGAAGATACCTTTGGAAAAGTTATATGAAGCAAGAGCAGAGTTGACCAGTGTTCCCGGGCGAACAAAATTTCTATTGTCGTGAATTTGGGACGCGACGCGTCTGTGTGTCCTTGTTGTTGCTTACCGCAGACACGTGCCTCTTGTTACTGTAACTCTCCCACCCTCTGTCGCTCCGCTGTTGCATCTCCCGGATGAGTCAAGGCTTTAAGTACCACCAAGGGCTTCACTTGCGATTATATCCCCAGTCCCCGGTGCCCTTGCATTGTAAGCCTCCTGATCTTGTATGTCGGCAAATAGACCAGTGGCAGGTGTGTTTGGCTGCATTCAAGTTCTGTCCCCTCGACTTTTCACGATGTGAAATACGGGACGGGTACGGGTGGGGCCGCCGTCACCCACCCGCCCCGGCCGTTGACGGCCGCAGAGGGGTTTGAGCAAATTTTGTGCCGAATATTATCAGATAAATTAAGGCTGGCGTTGAATCTCTCTATTATCATTGAACTCGTTTCTCACAATCTTTCTCCCCACTTACAAGTCTGCCTCTTAGTTCCGAAGCCACGACTCCAGTCGAACTGGTTCGTAATGTGCTGATTATTCATGGGCTGGGTTTTGAAGTGCTCAAAAACAAGGAATACTAGTTTTAAATTATCTGCGCTTCAAGCTTCATGTATATGCGTCATGGCTGGTTCGAATTTCTACACATCCGCTCCTCAGGTGGTCTATGATTTCAAGCTGAATTATTGTTTAATCCAAAATTAGTCGTTTGAGAAGTCGTGATCACACCGGATAGTACCTTAGGCTCACACCTTTTCTTCCTTCATCGCTCATTTGGGGATATATTTAGAGAGCCAGGAAGCTGTAGAATGGGAGCGCGCTTTGGTACTGCTTGACGCAAACAGCGAGATGGTAACGTGAGCACCAGGAGATCACTTGAACTGATCAATATTGATCGAGTCCCTGCGCACCACGACGATACTGGCATGATTATCCCATATTCTATTCTATGACTATGACACACTACTTTATACAGCGCTAACTATTGGCACAATTGCAGGGTTCAACTTCAACACTTCGATCCCTCATTCAAACATGGGTCGGCTTGGAATGGACAAGCGAGCAAAGGGAGGGGTTGTCGCTGAGGTTTGCACTTCCCATCGCCAGCACGCGTGAGTCAGTAACAGTCAGTTGAGGGTATGGTGCGCGTCGCCTAAACACCACCAAATATATTCGATCAGTGATGCCATCAGTGATGTCTCAAATTGACCGAGTCATAAAATTTTTATTGTACCCCGCGTCCATGCCCCGCAAGAAACAGCACCAGTACGAAGCCGCCGCTAGAGCTCGTGGGGGGCGACACACCACCACTGTTACCCTCAACGACGAGCCCGAGGACCCCGGTACGAAGAGGAGACTCGATGGACAGGTGGTGTCAATCACTATCTGTCGGATGCTGAGAGCTCTTGGGAAACGGAAGCTGAGCCGGATCCCACACCCCAGCTTCCCAGCGACACCCCGAACGACGCCGAAGACTCGGACTTGGGGCAGCTGGATCTGGATGACGCAGCTGTCGTGGACCGAATCACACGCGAGGAGAATCAGCAAGCGGAGCTTTGGCGCCTCTTGGGTCTGGATATGGCGATGAGCGCGAGTGGGTGGACCAAGGCGGAGACGAATCGCAGCCTCGGATACAACGGGCACGCAAAATCGACGAAATACCACAAGGAACAGAATGCTCGCAAGAGGGAAGCTGAGGCGTCGAAAATGCGGGAGACGTGCGTCACCCCTCCTCTTTTTTCTTTTATTTTTCCTCATCAGCTGCCTTAGCCCCCAAGCGAAAGCTTTTGCTGGTTTTTTCCAGCGTCCCGCTCGACCGCTTCCCACCACATCGTGCATACAACAGACTTCGGCGCCCGAACTCACACCCACGTCCGCAAGCACAGTTGAATGGCCTGCAGCCGGACCTCTGCGCCCACCCACACCAACCGTCCCTGCGCCTCCATCCACGCCCGCACCCGCGCCTCGCGTTCCCATATCTCCGTACCCCCTTAATTCATTACCGAATGTTAATAATATGACGTTTCCCGCTGCTCTCCATGGGTATCTCTCCGATGAACCCTCCGAGCCCGACCTCTCCAATGAAGACGACGACAGTAATGAGACTGACGGCCATGCCGATGTCGACAAGCCTCTGAGTCACGTTGAGGGACCTAAAAAACGTCGAAAACTGGATGTTTCCACCCGCGAACAGGCTCGTTTGAAGAAGGAGCAGCGGCACAAGGACTTCTGTGACGCCCTGGCTTCAATTGAGAAGCTCATCGGCCTCAAGCGGACTCAGTACCAGAGTCCCTTGCAGGCCAAACACGTGAGGGTAATCCAAAGCACGCTTCATCTCGTCGTCCGAAACAAACGCAAGCTCATGGACGCTTCGGCGATGGCTGCCGAGACAAATGGCTTTGCCGTGGGGTGGGGCTCACGTCTTGCTCGGAGTTGGACTGCGGCGTGGGTGAAAAGGCGGGAGCTGCCAGAGTCCGATCGCGGGCGGCATGCCAAAACATGGTCACTGCTGAACGATCCCGAAATAAAGGAGGAGTTGGTGGCGTACCTGCGCAGCAACAAGTGGTCGATGGACCCCAAGAAGCTCGTCAAATATTCGAAATCGACGATGGTGACTGAAGAAATGAAAAGGTTCGTTCAAAATGCAGTCGAGAACGAAATGCCACGCGGTTTGAAGAAATACCTCGACGTCGAGCTCTTCCCGCGCATCGGGTACAAGGTGGCACGGGGGGTATCATTGGCCACAGCGCGCCGATGGCTCCATGAGCAGGGCTTCGAGTACATGGAAGTCAAGAAGGGCCTTTTTTACGATGGACACGAGCACCCCGACAACATCGAGTATCGACAAAATGTCTTCATTCCCGCCTTTGACGCCATTCGGCCATACCTGGTGGAATACCAGACCACCAATTTGGAGCTCCAGGTCGAAAAGCCCCCGCTTAAACCAGGTGAATTTTGGTATGTTCTTACGGCGCACAATGAGATGACGGCGCAAGCAAACGACGCGGAGAGTAAGGTCTGGGTTCACGAGGGGGAGATGCCGATTCGTAAGAAGGGGGTCGGGAGGGGGATCCATCGCAGCGATATCATTTGTTCCACCCATGGTCACATCGAGGATGCGGGTGAAGGGATGGAGTATGGAAAGAATTACGACGGTTATTGGGATGGCAAGAGGTTCGTCATACAGGTATGCTTCTCTGTGGTTCAATCATTCGAAGCTCATGCAGTTGCAGTTGGAGAAAAAAACTATCCCGGCCTTCGAGAGACAACATGACCGCAACATATACCGGGCTTGCTTTTTTATCGACAATTCACAGGGCCATTGCGCATATGCAGTTAATGCCCTTGTCGTTACTCGCATGAATTGGCGCCCAGGCGGTAAGCAGGCCATCATGCGGGACGGCTGGTTCATGCGGGATGGCCAAAAGATCATCCAAAAAATGGTATTACCTGATGGACAGGCGAAGGGGATGAAGCTCGTCCTCGAAGAACGCGGTCTCCTCCGGCCGTCTCTCAAAATGAAATGCGACACTGGCAAATGCGATGGCACCCACCTCTGTTGCGGCCGCGCAATCCTCAGCAACCAGCCTGATTTTCTTGAGCAGAAATCACTGGTCCAAGAAACGATCGAGCGCCTCGGGCACCGCTGCATCTTCCTCCCCAAGTACCACTGCGAACTCAACTTCATCGAATTTTTTTGGGGCGCGGTGAAGCGGTATCTCCGTGAACATTGCGACTACACTTTTGAAGGGCTTCGTTCTCGTATGCCCGACGCTCTCCGGTCCGTCGGCATACAGACCATTCGAAAATGGGAACAGCGTACGTACAGGTGGATTGATGCTTACAGACAGGGCTTAGACTGTAAGGACGCGCAGCTACAGGTGAAAAAGTTCAGCTCCCGACAGTACAAGTCTCATAGACGGGTCGGAGTGCGCATCGGGCAGGCGATGGATGCGTAGGGCGGGGGGCGGGAATATACACGTGATCTTATCTATTGATCGCATCACTGATGTCTCAAATCGCTCGAGGAAAAAAAAAAATTTTTGTCAATATTGAGCCGATTGAAAATTGCCCTTGAGCGATTGTTCTACTACCTAATCGGAGTGTTTTTGCTACAGGATCAGAGGTGGGAAGTTTTTCCCGGCATGCCATAAATTTCGTTTATATTTGGTGGTGTTTAGGCGACGCGCACCATAGAAGGCATAGGTCATCAATCAATATTTGTCCCTGGAACCGCACAATACTTAGTCTCTCCTCGACAGAAATTCGTGCCTCGTCTACACGATATGTACATGTACCAATCCGGATGGCGCTGCCCATGGGTATCGTTGTCTCGTGCCTAGTTGGAAGGCAATGACTTATAGGAGGGATGAACATCGCCATCGAGCTATATAAACGTTCAGCTACAGAAATCACTAACCTGGACAGAGCATCAATTTTGAGTTTCATTCTGCCCGAGAGTAGTCTCTCTTGACAGACTCCCTCGCTCGTTCCTCGTTCTGAAGTCTGTTAGTTACCGCGGTCTGATTACCGTTACTAGGTCCCCTTATTATGTAACGATCAATTTAATACGACCAAACAACTCATTTATCTGGACGCGTCATCGCGCATTCGGCGCGTTTCTGCTACCTCTGAGGCCGCGCGAAGCTCCCAAAATGGATTTATACAATCAACTCAACCCAGAAAACTTCTACAGCCGACCCCCTCCCCGTGCTAGTGGTTCACGCCCCACCCCTACCACTCCCGCTACCCCTGCCGCTCCACCTGTCACCTTACCTCCCCCGTCTTCACAGCCACGACTTCGCGCCGAGAGGAGAAGCAAATGGGAAAAATGAACGATATCCTGGGTCTCATATCAAAGGATCTCGATGGTCTGGGCAATTTTCTGGAACTTTTATTCCATCAGCGGCCGCATGGCAAAAAAGATGTCCGGACCAAACACCATAAAGCGATGGTTACCGCTTTCCTTGGAGGGCAAACAAATGTCAAAATGGGTCGCATAATTGAGCTCATATACAATCATCGTCAGAGCCAACCGCTGCCCAATTCTGCGCAGCGCAATCTTGCATTTTCACACAAGATTCCTCACACGGACATATCATTTGCACGTCCCAGCCTATCAAGTTGGGCCTTGGTTCTTGTTGGCAAAGAGGCTCGCAGACAGGTTGGAAACCTTACAAAGAATGACCCAACCGATCCTACAGATACAACACAAATGCGGGCCTCCACTAATGAGCGTGCTCCAGATGCTGCTGTTGCCAACTGGGATAAGCTGACTGAAAACCTGAGCATTCCGAAAGTGGCAGCCAAATACAAGATGCGTGGTGGCATACCTTGGTATCTGACTGAGATGATGTCTGCTCCTACCAAGGGCGGGGTGATTGTGCTCCGGCAGAGGTGACCGCACACTACGGTTCATGTTTTTTTATGTAAATTCGACGTAATGCTGACAAAAATTCCAGATACAAGTCGGTGCCATCAGTAGCTTTGTGCTGTCACGGAACCGATACGCGAACGGCTATCTTGCGCTCCCCCTTGCTGTATGGCAGTTTGCCTGTAAATCCCATGTCGATGAGAAGAGAATCTTCAGCAGATTCGGCTTCACTGTCCACGATACAACTGCCCGTGCCTGTTTGAATTCATTAACGGACACTAGCTTAGCCAAACTACAGGAATCAGTTGCAGAAGGAATAGCTGTTGGAGAGATGCGATGGCAGTATGTCCTTGACAATGTACAGGAATGGTGTCGCCAGTGAGACCTGCGCCTTGGATGGCAAGATGTTCTTAAAGTCAGGTGTGCTGCGACAGCAATATCGCTCGAGGACTGCGCCCCGGGGGCTTTCAATCTCCAGGACCATCTAGACTGTGTCATGAAGCAGGAGCGAAAGGAGATGACCACTGAGTCGTTGTACGATGACATCGATTGGGAGTACATTCATGAACTTACTGCATTGCACTGGGTGCGGATTTTGGTTACATTCATCCCCCAACTCGCATACCTTCACAAAGAGGTCACTACGGCATTCAACTCTGACAGAATGACCAAACATCGATTGCGTCGTGGCCGGAAGACGGTTGTCCAGCCACTGGGGACCAACACGGAGAGGGAGACAGAGACGCAGGGGATGATGCGTGCTATGCTTGATTTCGAGAGCCAGATGGGACTCGACGAGAAGGCCATGGAGGGTCTGGTTATCACACCCCATGGGGATGGCGCATCCATCGCTGCCATGTGGCGGATTAAAAAATATTTATCGGCTCATCCAAGTCACTACAAATCTTTCCGCAATCGAGTTCCCCCCGGCCCCGAAATCTGGCATACGCGATGGACGAAGCTTAATGCGATTTCAAGCAACTGTTATGGTCCAGCGACGTCAACAGACCCTTCTTCACTATCAAAGAGTGCGACTGCCGCTGGTGCAAAATGTCCTACAGATTTGAAGAAAGTGGACTTCTTTCCCACTTCACGTAGTATGACTCTGTTTTTTGAGGCTCGAGTCCTTGACTGCTGGCGGTGTGTTCCTTTCACAGTGTAATCACTCAATTTCTGACCCGCACAATTTTATTTAGGATTTTCTTTGAGGCCAACGATATCATCTTGTACTTCCAAATCCGCACTTTTGAACTGCCAGATCTTGAAACACTGTGGGCAAATGCTCGCATGTTAGTACGCCGTTATGCCTCTCAAGAAGCATACCATCAGGCTCTCTCCGGCGATTTCGCTGATTCTGCGAACGAAAAAATGAAGATCCCGCATGGGACGCCTTGGACTGCTCCAATCGATGTAAATGCACCACTGGACCATGTCGGAAAAACATAATTAGCCTTATAAGGCAGCGGCCTTATAATGACATAATAATGTATTTGTAAGGTCCGGGGATGCCTTATAAGGCACTTTTAAGGCCGCAGCCGGCTTATAAGGCATTAATAAGGCCGCGGCCGGCTTTTAAGGCGCTGTTAAGGCCGCGGCCGGCTTGCAAGGATCGGCGGGCTCTTTTAAGGCACTTTAAATTTGTCCCCTCCTTGTAAGTCTGTCATCCCCTTGAGGTCTCTCATTCAGATGCACTAGCACCTTCACCTCTGCCCAACATAATCTACTTTGCCTCTCCCACACTTCTCATTTAGCCCATGGCAGCCCTTCTTGTCAGGGTTAAATTATAGGGTTTTTTAATTCAGTAATATTGACAGATCATGATGTGCAAGAAACAACATTTGTTAAGTTGAAAATATGGAGTGTGCAGCCAAAAGATTCTATTCTGTGGATCAGTGAAGGTAATGATCTGGATACAAACTCTTTAATCGTAATGAGATATCTGTGTCTGCAATGTCAACAACAAAGAATTCATCTGCACTGTCAAAGTCGGGTGCTAGGAGTGCACCACGAACAATAGAATGGGCTGAAATGATTTCTGCATCCTTTCTTGGTTTTGCGCGGACCCGATGCAGTCGCAAAGCCTTGTCTTTTCGTCCCAGAGCACCAGTGCGAGAATCCAGGGGTAAAACCAGGGCAAAGGGGTGTGATTTTCCCTCAACCATGCAGGAAAACATGTAGATCAGCTGCACAAAAATGAACCCATTGGTGGTTTTGACTAGTGCACCATCATAGCGTGACTGGCCATGGAAATTTGGGTTACATCGCAAGTAATCCGTTGTCGATGTCCAATTACCCAGGGACTCATAATAAACTTTCAGGAATTGAAATGGCACAATCTAACACAAATAAATTGAGATGGTCCCTTCTGAAGTACACAATTTGAATGCATACCATGTCTGTTTTTTCAAATCTAATCCGGTTTCCATTGGGTAGCCTGTATCCAAATGCTGGTAGAAAGTTTGAGAGGAACTCTCCAAACCGCACGCGAAATCTTTGGAAGGCAATGTCAGCTGACATTCCATCTTCCAGTGCTGAAAACATGATAGGCTTGAGTTTGGAGCCAATTGAAATATTGGACTGCACTTCTGCCTCCAGATCCGCTGGGCATAGTGAATCTTCTGGTCCATCAAGGGCATCTAGTTGCTCTCGAATAAAGAGGGCAACTGCTCGTCGATGGTCATGTTTGATCAACTGAAAATGTATTGAAAAAATGCTGATGATCTCAGATAGATTAATACACACCTGTGGAGTCACATCTTTGAAGTTTGTCAACTTGTGATATGTTTGTCTAATTGGACCATGCATTGACTCATTTATCTTGGTTCCAAAATTTCGACTGGCTCCCTTGTTTTCAATGTCATCGAAAACATGCTGGTGGGAGTGCATCTTTGGGAAGTTCCAGTTCTTGTCTTCATAGTCAGTGCCAACACAAGCTTTGACATATTCCTGAGATAAGGAGCTTGGTCAGAAGTTCAGCAAAAATAAGTGAGACATACCTTCATCAATGAATCAAACACCAGAAGTTCATGCCGCCCTGCTGCAATGGTATCTGATGTATGAACTTGAAGAGCAATGTACATGTCAAGCTCTAGATAGCTTCGTAGACATTTCAAAAGGAGAACCCCAGGCTTGTCGACAAGCACATTGTGAGTTGCAAACAGCATCAACTTGGCAATGTCCTCGTGTTTCGAGCCATCATTGAACGAAATATTCATCACATTGTCAAAATGATTTAGCCCTCTCCAACGGGGCATAGCAGCCATCCTAGAGAATTAAGACAGGGTAATTTGTAAAAGTGAATTGCGCACTGTTTGTCAATTTTGACAATAGATTCGCGACCCTTGTCCGTAACTCGGAGCTTAATCTGGGAAAAAAGATGATCACCCCAAAGACCACCATGGTATGCATGGAGACGGTCAAAAGAAAGGGCTCGATGAGGATCCGTATTTCCGATTTTCCAGAATATGTTCTAGC
Source organism: Mycena sp. CBHHK59/15 (assembly GCA_029204085.1). Taxonomy (NCBI): domain Eukaryota; kingdom Fungi; phylum Basidiomycota; class Agaricomycetes; order Agaricales; family Mycenaceae; genus Mycena; species Mycena sp. CBHHK59/15. Next base: position 63,898 of record JARGXW010000547.1, read on the forward strand.
ATAATTTAGATAGCTTTAGCTTTGCAGATCCAAAATAAAATGAGCATACATCAACATCACGCAATGAATTGGCTTTGAGTATTTCCTCACGCTCTGCAGCAGTTTGGCAAGCTCGAGCTTCTTCAAGTTTTTGTTGTGAATCCTCTGCTGTGCGTAGAAGGTGTTTGGTGGAAAGATCCGACTGTTCATTCCATGGAACGAAACACATGGGGCAAGGATACAATGCCTGTAGACCCCGGATTAGGGCCATTACACATCTGCAAATAACTATAAGTAAAAGCGATTGACCCCAATGCCTGGAACATTTACGCTTCTTCATAGTCTGATGCTAGAATTAGAACCAGGGGCCATAGCCACCGTAATATTTCATCGCCACACATTGTCCAACTGCCAGTCTTGGAATGGTGTACTAGAGATTCCAGTAATTTCCAGAAAGCAGCATGCCACACAACATTCTTGAAATTAGTAAAAGCTGGCTTGCTGTTTTCCTTTGGATCATCCTTGACCTATAGCAGAATGAAGCCAGTTGATGCATCAAGACAATCTGAGAACCTACCACAGGCTGATGACCTACTACCTGGCCACCACCAAATTGAGTGCTGTTCCGAATGGGAACTATAACATTTGCTACACGGGCAACTACCGCATAACCCTTTGCAGTGCCAAAGGTGGATAGTTTCGACTTGTCAGCATATAAAATGAGGCAGAGAGGCTTTGCTGCTGGATGATTTGGTAAGGCTGACTAGAAGAATATTAGTGTTAATTCTGTGGGAAATATTGTATCACCAACTTGTGCAGCCCAGAATGCATCCGCAGTCCAGGGCTCATGGTAGAATCGCACATAGGTGTCGCCATTGAATTTGTAAGCCTTTTCAGCATCCCAAACAAAACAAGAAGAAAGTTGAGGGTCTTGAACAAGACTGAGAACCCAATCCCAAAGTGGGCGGCTGTATGTCTTGAATATTTGGTTTTCACCTTTGTACTGAACAGTGATGCTGTCCTCCACAAACTAAAATATTCCATTCAGTGTAGTACTCAATTATACCTTCAACAAGCTTACCTCAGTGCATTTGTGAGAGGCTAGCGCCCAGAGTTTATTAAGCTCAGCATGACTGGTGAGTGTGAAGTTCTTGATATTGTGTCCACAACGTTGAATAAGGGCAATCAAGATTTCTGTCATCTCTGTATTCAACATGGCCAGCTCGCAGAATTCTGCGACTTCAAAATCCAGTCTGGTTTGGAAAGGCTTCCATGGTGCTTCATCTCTAGGGATTACACGTTCCTGAGATACATTGGCAGCCAAATAGTCAGGGAAAGATTGGAAGATTGTTGGACATTGACTGTGGGGATGAAATACACGCTTTATCTCTGGTGTTGGAGATTCAGAATCTTCATCTTCTTCATCTGCCCTGTTATCTCTGAATCTGGAGCTGGGATCAACAGAATCAAAATGCTCGAGAGAATCTGATGCTGAACAATTCCAAATTAATAATGATTGTTGAATGAATCAGATGAAATCAGTGTTTACATGAATGGATGCTATCTCTAACAGGTATCCGAACACTCTGTGCCCGCGACGATGATGCAATAGCATTTCCTGTTAATGTATCAATATAAATTTGATAATAAAAAGAACTGAATGAGAGGATTACTTCTTGCTTTAGGTTGGGTAAGTTGAGCATAGGCAGCATCATCTAATAAATACCACAAATTAGCATTGCACCAGAGGGGCCAACAAAACTCTCATACGTCTTTGTGCTTTCAATTTTGCCGCAAATGCACGATCAGCTTCTGCATTTTCTGCCTTTGCTTTGCATGATGCTTCATGACGAGCAATTCCCTGTAGCTTGAAGCTCTTGCCACAGGTTTGACATGGTTTAGTTTCTTGGGATGGAGGCATAGTAGAGAGTAGAGAGCACGATTGGAGCACGACACAAGCACGAGGCACAGACGGGGGTATGGGTGGTATTTTTAAATTTGGTGCGTCCCGGTCCGGCAACCGCAGTGACAGTCATTGACGTCATGTCAGCCACCACCATCGCCCGCCTCCTCCTCTTTCTGCCCGATGCCCTGGCCGCCTATGACGCCCCCCAGCCCGTCCTGGACCGCCTTGCCCGGTCCACCATACACCACGTCTCTATCCTCGTGTGCCGCGCGCCCCCCTGAATCCACGCCACCTTTTAATAATTTAAATTAAATATTAATAATGCTGCGAATTTAAAGGAGCCGCGCAAACTCCTTGCCGAATCCCCGACATGTCCCCCACGTGCACCCCGCGCTGCTGGCCGTACCCCTGGTGCCCATGCGCAAGCCTGCCCGCGCACAACAATGGTATTTTGGGTGCGGGTCCCGGTCCGGCAACCGCAGTGACGGTAACCGTCACCATGACATCACACATTGTGTCACCTGGCCCGGCCAATTAAACACCCCACAAGCACCCGCCTCCTCCTCTCTCTGCCCGACGCCCTGGCCGCCTTTAGTGACGGCCCCCCCAGCCCGTCCAGGGCCGCCTTGTCTGCTCCGCCGTACGCCACGTGGCTATCCTTGCCACATGCCTTGGAACCCTGTCAGCTGCCACGTCAAAGCGCCCGGGCTCACCCTCTGCAGGCGTCGTCGCCAAACACGCCAAGGCACCTTCGCCGGAAAACCAGAGCCAGATCGCCATCTCGTCCGCCGACGGGGACCGCAGCAAGGGCCTCGTGTGCACCGTGCAGCGCACCAGCGGGCTCGAGGCGCCCATCGACGGGCCAGAACATCGCCGTGTGTGCTCGACGGACCGCGGTGTGTCGCTCTGGCGCACGTACGCGCCGAACACGAACTACAGGCTGCTCACGGGCTCGCGAAGGCGCCCATCACGGACCTGCAGTGGTCGCTAGTATGCTCTCCGACACTATACACTGTGTCCGCAAACGCGAGCCTGACGGCGACGGATGTGAGGATGGGGCAACGCGTGCGCCGCGTGCGGGCTGCGCACCGCGGCGTGATCAATGCGCTCGGCCGCACGATGGGTGGCGGGAGCGGCGCGGAGCTCGTGGCGACCGCCGCGGACAACAACACGGTGCGCGTGTGTGACATGTCTGAAGATGGGGGCAAGCTGCCCATTGCGGAGTGGGACGTCGGGTGCCCCGTGACGGCGGCGTGCTGGAGCAAAGATGGCGCGAGCATGTACGCCGCTGCGCTGGATAACGAGATCCACGTCAGTCCCTTCCTTCTTCTTTTCTTTCTTTCTTTGCTCACCCCACCCCCAAGGTGTATGACCTCCGCTCCTCCGCAGCCCTGCATACCCTTGGCGGGCACACCGACACGCCCACCTCGCTCGCGCTCTTGCCCATGTAGTCCAGGATGGTGGCCCACCGGCGTGGAACACGTGGCACCCACAGCCGCTGCCGTTGCCCACACGGAGGACCCGGCACCGACCGAGGGCCTGCTGCGCTGACACCTCGCGGTGTTGCTCCCGGCGTCGCACTCGACGCGCACGCTCGGAGACTACCACCTCGTCCGCCTCCAATGGGAACTCCGCGTCCTGTGCACGCCAGTGACCAGACAATTCGTCTCCATGGCTGTCACATACGTCCCGATCGGCCGCATCGAGCGCAATTGCGTCAACCGTGCGATCGGGACGTGTACTTCTGAATCCCCGGACAGGTCCAGGCAACTGGCGTGGATCGGTGACATGGCACATTGACACGTACACTAGTTCATGCTTGAGACAGAGCGAGCCGCGTGGACAGAGTGTGTAACTCAGGAATTTTGACCACGCGTACTTATGTTGCGCGCGCGGTTTTGGTAATCTCGTTAAATTTTTCATTGACCTCGTCATTGACACAAGGTGTCCGCACTCGCGGACAGCCCTAACTTGATTCAGATGGTGTCCAAACCCACCAGTCGCAAACGCGGAAAGTATGTATACTCACTCATTGTTTCATAGTTCTCACAAGCTTCCGGGCTTGAACGCCACGCATGCTGCATGCCTTGACTCTTGGTAAAATGCTACATTGACAGCTGCACTGCATATTATATACTGTCAATGTCACAACATGCAAGCCATGCCCTCGACGGGAGCACGCTGCATTGACAGCTGTGCTGCATGTTTTATTGCAGGGTAATATATTAATATTATATCTTTATCAATTCATTTGTAAACGGTGAATCCTGAGTGGCTGAATTCAATCGATTCACACCAACCTGGAGATATTTAAACTAGTGTTGCGTCTGGTCTGCTTGCATCCATCACAATGTCTACTACTTCGAGCAATGAATCTTACCGCGACAATGCAGACAGCGACATTGATCAAGAGCACTTGCGACCGCTGAGCATCAATGCTACAAAGGAGGAGGTTCTCAAGGTCAGTTACTATTCCCACGTCTGTCCCGCCAGATCTGATATGGGTGGCAGGCCCTAGAGCACTGTCAACTTGCTCTCGGACGTGTCCTCGCCGAGAATCGGAGCCTTCGCCAAACCAATAGCGACTTGCTTGCTGCTGCTTCCTCCAAACGACATCGACTCGTGCAGGGGGACAACAAGCTTGGATACAAGAGCCAAATTGGTACCTTGGCAAAGCGGTTTTTCTTCACCCAAGAAGCATGGGTTCAAACTACAGATTTCCGAAAAGATAGACCAGAGCCCCCCTTGAATCCTGAGCACCGATTCACAAATGACAATGTCTATTCACAAAGCGTGACCACAGCACTATTCGACAACATTCCTCCCAAGTACTATCCACTTTTGGATTACAATTCGTACAAACACTTTGCGGCAGATGTGAGTGTCCTGTTGATTCTCAAATCTGACTCTAACTGTGGTTAGTTCATCACTGAGTTTGGAAATGCACGTGCAAGTGTCATCAACTCTATCCGAAGAGTTATGCCCATCATTCTTGCCTCTGCTGGGTACTCGGTCGAGAGTAATCTGCTTGTTGCTGCTGCAAGTGATCGAAGCCAAGATAAAGTCCTCATCTCTCTCCTACGCTTCCCACAAGACAAAACACCTTGTCTCTTTCCCCCTGTCATATTCCCTAATGGGTCCAAGAACATGAACTGTATCTTTCTGAGCCGCATAGTGCTTGATGTAAGTGGTCATTCTACACTGTACACTATCGTCTTATATTTCATCTACTGCAGGTCCATCGGGCTATGTGTCATGGTCCATCGAGTCTTGGAGACAATGCCAAGCCTGATCCCAAAGCCAATGCGACAAAATATGGCATATTTGAAGCCACAGATCATTCAATTGCATTTGCTGCCATTGTGGTAGGTCCATCTATACTGCTGGCTTGACTCCACAAAACCGATAAAATGCAGGCCCGATTTGTTCTATCCCCTGACAAAACATGGGCATCTACCGGCACAATCTCAAATATCAAATGGGAGTACAACTACCGAATCTATAGAAAACTTCTAGCATCCAACCGTGATTCCCCAGTTGGGAGGAATATCTTCAAGACATTTAATCGGCATGTCTTCGCTGGGGTGCCACTGCCAATGGCAAACATGGAGGCTGACTCAGATGGGGATCGAGATGTCGAGGATGAGATCAGTGCTGCCATGCACCGTCTTGCATTCGGAACTTTGGATGACGCTGATGCTCAACCCGACAACAGTGTAATGGATGGGGCTATTAACAATCTTGGGATAGATGAACATGTGGAAGCACATTTTGCTCCCACTCCTCCTGTGCTCACTGGTGTCCTGGACCGAGCAGCCACTGCGGGCTCCAGCCACACTCCACCCTATATTCCTTCTGCCACTAATTCAATGTTCACCCCAACCAGCAAGAATTAGTAGAGATCGAAGGTCCGAGACGCAGTGGTCGGCGGGCTGGACAAGGGTCCAAGAGAAAAGGGACAAGTTGATCCAATGTATGGTCATTGCCGAATGTTTTTGTTTGCGTTATGCAATATGCACTTTGTTGTCTTGGCTATCGTGTTGTTAGATGAATCAACATCCCAACGCTTACTCACAAAGCTTGCCTGGTGCAGTGGTTAATGTGTACAAAATATTTATGAACCTTGTTTAATTAGGTCTTGGGTTCGAATCCCGAGCCGGCCGTGAATCTTAAAATTGGCAATGTCGTCGCCATGACTTGATAAGTTAAGTCAATTGAATAGTTTTTAATTTATCCCAAATTGATTTATTATCCTTTCAACGTGTAATAAGCTCAGACCGTCCTTAAAATGAGTTTAGTCCCTTACAAGGCCTTACAATTTAAATTAATCTTACAATTTCTTGAGTTATTACAAGATAACTAGTTATTATAATGTCCTTGCAATGCGAACTTTCAAGTTACAATGTCCTTATAATGTCATGTGATATTTAAGCCTTATAAGCAATAATAATACCTTGAAACTGGGTTAAGGTTTTTCCGACACAGAGCGAGGAAATTCATGGCGACCTCGAAGAGACGGTGGATGGTGTTGCAGCAGAAACATTTATTGAGCCAGGAGAGGAAGTACTGGACGAAAATCTGTCGGACTCAGAGGAAACGGAGACTGGGAAGAAGAAGAAAAGAAAAAGAAGAAGACAGCACATACTGAAGTTCCAAATTTCTCGGGGGATCGTTCACTCGCAAACGAGGTCCTGTTTCTACAGGATATGGGTTGGTGGGTGATTGTGGCACACACCGTGCCTGACGGTGAAATCGGGAGGGTTTGGGAGATCATGAAGGTTCTATTGGATTTTTTCCCCGGCACACGGAGCTGATATTTATTTCGTACTAGGTCTGGATCCTCTGCTTCTCGGGATCATCTAACCGCAATTATGCGAACTATTTGCTTGAAACGTACTGCTTGCACCGGTATGAGTCGTCAAAGGACTTTTCCAATGCTATGCTGAACAATTGGCTGGTCAACCTGAGCGGAAAAAAATGGACTGAGTGCGATTTCTCTCAGGAAGGTTTTAACAAGTGGTTAGAAGAGATGGTGGAACATAAAGGAGGTGATTTCGATGACCATTTCTATCGCCACACTCTCGCCCCAAATGTCTTCCACTTCCTTCGGATCAAAGAACAGATTGAAGAGGCATTTGAGCTCAAGCATCGTAGCAAGAGCCACTCCGCTCCCCACCAGCGAAACGAATTCCAGCAACTACTCCGAATGCACAAAGAAGATGAACTTCATTTATTCCGACCTGGCCGCACCATGGGACACGCCGCCGTCAATTATTTGGAGCGGGGCTACGAACGTTTGGAAGATGGTCGCATGGACCATTTCATCGAGCAGAGCACCACATACTCAGACATCATGATTGATGTCCTTCAACAGTCATATAATGACCCAGAGCTCACGGCGTCATCTGCAGATCAAGAAGAACTGGAATGGTTGATTCAATATGCCATCGATAACCCGGACATGTTCCCCGAGGACAGCGAGGAAGATGAAGATGCTGACCACGATGCTGACGAGGACAACAATGGCACTGACAATGAGGGGGACATTGGGATCCACGGTTTGGAATATTCAGATGACGAGGAACTCGGTGATGGCCCTGAAGGACAACACGGGCGCGCAACTGATGAACTCGAGTCAGAATCACAGGATGAGGAGGGCAAATATGCATCGAAGTGCGAAGAGGAGGAACTGGATCATGATTTCCCAATTGACAAGGATGATTATAGTACTACAGACGAAGAGTAAGTAAGTATACAGTAGCAAACTTCTAAGATATTGTATTCTCCTGATCAGAACGACGACTGCGCGTGCGTGTGGTATACCGGGGTCCAAACGACTCGGCGACAGCAGCAGCACTCAATTGTGCTGCCCGAGGACGTTTGGGATGGGGCTCGTTTGTGCTATCATCGAGAGCCCGGCGCTTTTGAGTTGTGGGCTTTGCAGGTACAACGATTTCGTCTACCGCTGCAGCTGGTGTGTCATCTTCGCTGGCCTCGTCTTCCTCTGCCTGTGACATTTCTTTGTCCGAAGCAGCAGCGCGACGCTTGGCCTTTGCTTTGACACGATTGGCCTCGTTCTTTTGTAGTCGCGCTACCTCGAATTCGAGCGCAAAAGTCAATTGCAGACCCTTGATGAGCTCGAGAAGTGCCGATCCATGCCGGTCGTGGTACTTCCACTTCGGGATGATTGTCGCAAGGGTTTTGACTGTAGAAATGGTGAGAAAGTGCTCGAGAAGGGATGTTATAGTTGGGTTGGGTAAATACGACGATGCTGGAGTATATCCGTGCGAAACTCGGTCGCACTCGGACTTGTGGACACGCTCCTTGAAGAGGCGAAGCTCTGCCTCAGCAGTAGCACGCATGGCCTTCGTCAACTTGCGTGTTTTTTTTGGTGCACCAGAGGCAAGGGTGGCCAGACGAGGAGGAGGAGGAGTATCCTCGGAAGGGAACGACTCGAGGGGTGCAGCATCAATTGGAAGAGGAGATGGAGCAAAAAATAAGGGGCCGATGAAACGCGGCAGACAGTTGCTGCATGGGAGACGGCGCTGTGCTGTGATGCAGTCAAGAAGGGCCGCATCCCCATTGTTGCCAAACATCTTGTTAAAAAATGTGATTAGACACTGCTTGACGGTAAGCATGAGCGCCTTTTCGTTGTTCATCGTTGTTAAACTCTTGCTATTTTGCTTCGCCTTGGCCCGGCGTGCCGGGTCTTGGAGCACGGCCGTCAACCGCTGAAACTCAGGATATCAAGATATTAGGCTCACCTTGGGCCAGATATTTCTCCGCAGACTTATATGCAGTCGATTGGACAAAAACAACGGCCCGACCATTCGATACCTGGTCTCGGCCCACACGGCCAGCTTGTTGAAGCGTTTGAGCGACGGTTTTCGGAACACCCAACATCATGCTATCAAGCAGGACTCGGATATTGAATCCTTGGCCGAACGCCACAGTGGCCACGATGATCTGGCATTCGGGCTCATCACGGATCATCCTGACGGTCTCCTCGTTCTCGTCTGGCCAGCACATAGCGTGATACAGACGGACTCGTCTGAGCCGCTGTCGACCCGGAGAGAGCAGCCGCAGAAGATAAATGTAGACGCGCCAGCATAGCTCGATAGTTGCGCAATATATGATGGATTTGCGATTATCCTTTAAATACGGCAAGAGGTCGGGGAAATAGTCACCTCCCAGCCCGTGTGTGAGAGGGGACAGGAGAAACTGAACATTAGGCCGCTCGTTCGACCGCCGCACAAGATGGAACATGTCCTTTTGGAGCCCGAGACCACGGCAAATGGATCGCGTCGGAGGTCCAGGCTGGAGGGTGGCGGTGAGAGCGAAGACTGAAACGTGCTGGGGAAGATGGCCCCGGATAAAGGTTCCGATGTTGCGAAATGCAGGGCGAAATTCGTCGCCCCACTCGTCAATCAAGTGGGTCTCGTCGACGCAAACAAAAGCGACATTCGCACGGAACAGCTCAGAATCGGTAATCCGTTCCCACTTCTTTTCCATCAAGTGTTCTGGATCTATACAGATGATTGGCCAATTGCATTCAGCGATCTCTGCACCAAGATTACGACCACTCTTGCGAGCTTCGGTGAGAGTCTCGGTCGTGCACGCTAAGCCGTGTACACCATGGCCGGAATGCTCGGAGATCTGCGACATAATTAATGCTCAGAAGCGCCGTCACGAACTGGGATAGATGACTGACCATGTTTGCCGAAAGCCCTTTGGTGGGTGAAATCACAATGCCGACAGGTTTCTTCTGATTCACAAAGTGGGGATAGGCGGCTGGATTCTCGGCCACTTCGAGAAGCACAATGATGGGCACAGTGAAGAGAGCCGACTTCCCATCCCCCGTCGCGGTAACGCACAAGATGTCCTCGCCATCGAGAATCCACGCGATGATGGTGAGCTGCCATTGGTACAGGCCATCCTTCCATGCGGGGATCTTTGCCTTCACGATGCGTTGGATGGTCGCATGTCCAAGAAGAGTCTGCCAGCGTCGTCCCCGCGAGGGAGCCATCAGAGCAAGACGCCCAGAGCAGCGCGTCAAGGTGTGTGTCAACAGAAGATGTGCGTCTTGACGCTGACGTGTCCGGCGGTGCCAACTACCCGACTCGATCGCCATCAGTCACCCATCTCTTGTCTGATCAGCACAGAAAACATAGGAGGACATCCCACTGAGCGATAATGGGACCAGTCGTGTCCAGCGCGTAGAATTAGTGTCGGAGCTTTGCATGTTATATGTAAGTGGCCAAGATGAAAAGGACAGAGAATAAAATAATATTAAAGGAGCAGAGGACCCTTTGAACTGTTAAAAAGACAATAATACGCGTCCATCGCCCCGAAAAACGCGTCTTTGTGAGGAGTGTGCATAGTTTAATTAGCTCGAGCAGTTGAGTGAAGATAGCACGTGAGTTCCCAAAACGGTCGGCTTACATAATAAGGGGACCTAACGGTAATCATGGCGCGGTAACTAACATACTAGCCCGAGAGGAGACGATCTGCCGTATAGTAAAGCCCAGTACCAAACACGGAGGAAGAGAAGAGTGCCCAGGATTACGATCCGACACCTGTGCTAGTCGAATGGGGATGGGGTATTCTATGTAAATGGTGAGATCGCCGGGACGAGAAAGCACACGGTAGTCGGGGACAGCAAAATCTTGAGATCTGCCCATCATCTTTGCATGGATGACGACCTGGATCGAACATAGCGCTGCCTAGCAGAGGCAGATGCTCAAGATCCCGAATCGTGAAAAAGCACAACAAGTCATTTTCATGTTAACTCAGACTATCGTATCCGCCTATAGAACAGCAAGTACGCACACCGCGAGTCGTCCCGCTCCGTCGCGCCGAACACATCGTCCGGCCGCACGTCCGACACCAGCTCGTCGTCGATGCGCACCCACCCTCGCGCGGCTTCGCCGCCGGCCCGGTGGCAGGGAACCGGGTGGGGTGCAGTACGTCGAGCGTGTAGTGCCCGCCTGACGCAGACACGCCGTGGTGGTACACCGCTGGGCAAAACATAAGTGGGGAGAAGGGGGAACGCACAACAGACGTACCTCCGAAGAGCTTATACCGCGCCGGCTTGCGTGCGGTGGGCACCATCACGTCTGCGTATCATCAGGCCATGTCCGAGCAGAAGAAGAGAACAACCGACTTACCGCTAGGAATGTCAAGCTCAGGCCCAAACGCGATCTGCTTCCCGACCTTCACGACGCCGCCGACCTCCTTGTCGTAGCAGAAGCGCTTGATGTGCAGCACGAGCACGGAGGGCAGCGCCTCGACGAGGATCTGCTGGCTCGCATCGACGACGACGCCGGGCCGCGCGGAGTGCGTCATCTGCACCGTCTGCGGGTGGGAGATGAACGACAGCGCGTCCTGCAGCGTGTGTATCTGGTCCCTCTGCGACAGCAAGAACATGGCTGGTCAGTGGAGTCCGGCAGCGGATGGACACAGCAGCGTACCTGGATATCCAGCCGCAGCGAGCGCCAGTCCTCCACGATAACCGAGTCCTTCTGTCCCGGCGCGCGCAGCGTCGAGCGGAACTTCCCCCCGAAGATACGCGTTATCGGCGATTCGGCTGTCTTGATCTGCGTACGGGGTATCGTCAGCCTACCAGAAGGGATTCAGCATAGGAGAGGACATGCCGTCCGCGTGACAACCGTGCGGTTCTTCCGCCCAACCTCGAGCCACCCGTCCTCCGTCTCCGGCGGCTCCTCCTCCTCCCGCTCCTCCACCACCGCCGCGGGCGCCTTTGTGCGCGGCGGCGAGAACGCCGCGACAATCGACAGCAACTCCTCCTCCAGCGTGTCGAGGTAGAAGCCCAGGAACTCCTCCGCGTCCTCCTGGTGTCCGCCCTAACACACACAGTCACTCAGTTTACCGCCATGTGCACAGTGAGATGACTCACCCGCATATGGTCAAAGCGCTTCTTATCCTTGAGCGCGTCATACACGTACGTCGGGATAAACGCCTCCTCGTCCTCCGCCTCCTGCTCCTCCGCCGGCGCGCGCTCCTTGCCCTTGCCCTTCCCGCCGTACCCATACCCGCCGTTGCTGCCCCCACCCCCGTTCGTATTCCCATTCACGCCCTTCGCCTTCTCCTCAACGACAAACTCGCGCAGGAACTCGCCCGTCGCGCGTACCATCGGCGTCTCCACCCCCACCCCGCTCGCGCCGCCCACCATCAACACGCGCAGGCGCGCGAACAGCTGCGCGAACGGCGCGCAGTACACGAGCACCTGCAGCACCGCGTTCGCGAAGCACATGTTGCCTGTGTTCACGAGCCCGCGCGGGACGAGGCGTTCCGTGGCTGCGGGGGTGCCGGCACCCGCGGCGGCGACTCCCGAGAGCAGCGCGAGCACCTCCGCGCGGCGCGCGTTGTCGACCGCCGGCGCGGGTGCAGCGGGGACTGAGAAGCCGACGACGGACGAGGTGGGGAGCCCGTTCTTGCGCGGCGCGGCGGATGCCGGCGCGGAGCCGGGGGCGCCGGCGGCGGGGCGCAGGAGGGACGCCCACGACTTTTTGGCCGGCGCGGTGGGGGCGGTTGCAGGTGCGGGTGCGGGTGCGGGTACGTCCTGTTCTTGCGAGGCGGCAGGAGCGGTGAGTTCCTGGGAAACGGCAGGGGTGGTGTCCTGCGACGTAGACGTCTCTTCCGCGGCGGGCTTGACGGATAGCGAGAGGGACGTGTTGGACGAGACGGGCGAGCTGGGGACGGTCGTCGTGGTAGTACTTGGCGCATCTGTGGTGCTCACGCCCGACGACGGCGTTTCCGCGACCTCGGACTCCGCCGCCTCCTCGACGAAGTCTTCGGGTTCGGAACTGCGCCTGTCTAGATCAGGCACGGGCGATGGCGCCACCTCCAGAACAACGGGCTTGAGCGCCGGCGACGCGGGCGGCGTGCGCGCGTCGAGCGCGTGGAATACGACGTCTGGCGGGGGGTTGGCACGCGGGGAGATGATGATGCCCGGCGCGTGCGCGGGGTCAAGCGGGCGGCGCGACCAGATCGCCCACCCGCCGCCGCCGCTTCCGCTGTTCTGCCGCGGGGACGCGGGCGGGGTCGCGACGGTGGAGATGTCAGACGGGGCGGCGGGGAATTCGGCGTGCGCGGGCTTGGGGGAGGACGCGGAGGACGACGCGGAGATGGAACCAATCTGCGCGTAGGAAGCGGTCGTGGGGAGATTGGGGGAGGTCGGGGTAGTGTCTGTGGGTGGGGTCGGGGGAGGGACCATCGATGGGGTCGGGGGAGGGACCGTCGATGGAACCTCGGAGAACTCGTTTTGTTTCTGGCTTGGGGCGGGGGGCGGCGCGGCGTAGTACGGTGAAGTGGGAGTCACGAGGGTAGCAGAGACGTCTTGGAGAGGCGACATCGGCGGGTCTTTTGGGTGCGGCGAGAGCGGCTCTTGGTGCTGATGGCCGCCCCATGCGGAGGCCGGTGGCGGTGGTGGGGCGTACGCGTACGGCTGCGGGGGCTGGTACGCGTGCGGGTATTTTGGCGGCATCTGATTTTGGGGATGTGTGTATGGGGCGGCGGCGTAGGGCGGTCGGTAGGTGGGGTGCGGCTGGGGCTGGTAGCCCCTGGGCGACTGCGGAAGGTATCCTGCTCCGTTTCCGCTTCCTCCACCACGCCCGTTCATCCGCGGGGACGAGCCTTGGGGCGGTATACCCGGATGGTGAGAATTCATGATCGGTGGAGGGCCGTTGTATTGGTAAGGGTACCCATTCGGACCGGCGGGGGGTACCGGGCCAGGGCTAACAGGGCCATAGGGATAGTTCTGGGGCGGAGGAGATTGTGGTTGTATATAATAGTTCGAAGGACCGGGCCCAGGATGGGCCTGGTAATGACTTGCCATCGCAAGCGCTGCATTCCGTCGTAAGCTAACAAGCGCTCATCGCCAGTACTTCTAGAGCTCACCAGTAGTTAAAGGGCGTCAGAGATTCGATACACGAAGAAAAGTTCCAGTTCCTGGCAAGGATCGGTCCGCTGACTAGCTCCAGTCAAAAGTCCGGGGTAACTGCCACAATCGCTGTGAATACAGTTTTTAGTAGAAGATGTAAGATTACAGAACCAGTCCAGGCGAGTATCCCAGGGAGTTCAGCCGAAGATTCGCGGGAGAACACGACAAGGAGAAACTGAGCAAACGGGGGAGGGGACGAAAGTGGTCAGGCTGTTTGGCAAGACCGTTGAGAAGCAACAGGACCAAGCAAGGATCCACTCGACTTCTGCTTATTAACATGACCGGGATTAGGCCTCTTCGAGGCGGGTGCTGAACCTTTAGGTGGATGCGCCAGTGAACTGTGACTTCACTTCGATCGTTTACTGCTCGCCTCTTGCTTCTGATGACGAAACATTAATTATAATGTGCTACTATAATGTGTTACTACAAGATACAAGATAAATATTTGGGCTCATAACATAGCAAAGACAGTAGGTGTGGACAGGGATATTATCGCAAATACTCAGCCTCGTCTGAGGGGGCCCAACGAGAATGACTCGTGTCTCGGTAGTGAGTAGAACAATAAATTACCCATCTCATGTATATGGACACGGTGACACTGAGCCCCCACAACTTAGATGCACGAAGCTCCGGTGAAGAGTTCCGAACAAAAGTGGAGCCAGTACAGGCCAGACGCCAAGCCGGACTCGGAGGCCTAGACACCTGTAAGTACGGACGGAGCCCAGATGGACCACCCATCCAGGGAAGCACCATAAGAGCTTGCAGCACAACCATCATATGGTCAGTTGAGGTGTCTGTCTAGGAGATACTAGTAGAGATGGGCACATCAGAGAAGGTAGCAAGAAACGACATGGAGGAGAAAGCAAAGATCTCGAGTTGTGTGTCCCTGGAGACTCGGAAATATCACCAGACTAAGTAGGAGAGATGGGCACATCACAGAAGATAGCTAGACTCCTGCGAGTGCAAGCACTTTACCACAGGCAGACTGGTACGGCTGAGGAGTTTGAAATTTTGGGTGGGGCCGATCACAGCCATCAAATCACTTTCGTGGGTGCCATCAATTCCCAAGTAAATTTGAAGGTTTTGTGCACTGTCCTGAGAAACCTAGTGGAAATTCTACTGTAAGGAGACAGATTTCTAGTCATTGGCCTTTAGACTCCTTCCACCGTTTTAACTTTTGAGTCTAGACATTCGATGTAAATTGAGAGCAGAAGGAAAAAAGTTCAAACTCCACGAGATGTACCAGCCTGCCTACGGCAAACTGCTTGCAGCACCTCAAATGCCGTAGAGCGGAATGGTGACGAGTCTAGAATGTAGCAAGAACCAACATGGAGACTAGGAGTAGCAAGCAAAGATGTCGCCGGAGACTCGGAAATATCGCCAATCACTCTCCACGTCCGAAGAACATCCGAATTTCGGATGTTCGGATGTTGTCCGAAAGTCCCACGTCAACGGATACTGACCCGAACATCAAGCAGAAATGACTAATGACCGAAATTGAACTTAAGAGAATTGCATTGCCTTCTGTGAATGAAACGAGCTAGCACGCAGGAATTCGAAGCAGAAGGAAGGTTGGAAAAATATGTTTCCATTTTCCTTGCTTATTTTCTCTTTCCCCACTTGCTTTTCAATTTTTCTTGTGATGACCAATTCTTCATGACAAACAGATCAAAAACTGATTCGCAAAATCGATGTTCTCCTGGGCAGCCAAACCTAAAGGTTCAGCAATGAAGTTACACCGTCCGAGAGTTTTTGTCTTTTCGCCCCACGACTTTCACGCACACGTGAATGGCACATCGGCGCAGTTCAAACCCCAACGCTCTGCTCTTTTCCTCTCTCCTCTTATAGTACCACGACCTCACGCCTTGCCTCACGCCATGCCACCCGTTCCTCAACGCTCCCTTGTGTCTCCATCACCTTTTCCCCTCCCCTCGTCATCTACCCAGATCCTTGTGCCTTCGGGCCTCGTGAGTCGCAATGTCTGAATGTCAGTTCGGTGTCGCTGCCACCAGCGCGCTGGTGATCGATTCCCTGGGTACCGGTGAGTTCTACGTCCGCTGTATTCGCAGCGCAATAGTTATTAATTCCGTGTGTTGTTTGCAGAACGGGAACTCAGAGGGACATCCCGTCGCGTTCGCTCATTGTGCGCGCACGCTTTTTTCGGCGCATTATGTACGCTCTTGGCGCGTCGATTGGAAGCGCCTTCGACGCGTTAAGTCGCGTTGGACGTCTGCCACCGGCATGGAACTCCGTGCAGACTTCGTCTCGTGTACATTTTATTTCCACTCCCTATTAGCCTTCTAGTCAATCTGTCATAATTCAATTTATTTATCACCTTCAATCTTGCCACCATTGAATCCCTGAAATTCGATTATTTGCCCAACGCACAGCAGAGTGTCCTTTTCACGATGCCACTCTGCTCACAGAAGCAGGCCGACCGTTGGCCGAGCGGAGTGTAACGAGTGCCGGGCGGCTATACCACGTGAAGTCAAAGTCATGGGGCGAAAAGTACGCAACTCCGTCCGAGTCGGTCCGACTAAGCCAGGTGCAAGCTAGGTGTGCCCATTCAGTCTCCACTCGACCTTCCTAACAACCCTTTCTACTCTATCATCCACGAAAAAAACCACCTTTGATTCTAGGCGACAGTCCTGCCGTATATACAAAACAAAGATTCAGTTGCACGGCCGCTTCAACGCGGCCGCCATAACATTCGAGCGAGGTCACAATGGAGCCAGATCTAGCTTTACTCGCTCATAGCAACAACCTGCCCACCGAATCGCAGATTCCACGCATTCAAAGTGTCCTTGGAGCGTACGAAGCTGAACTGGCTGCACTCAACGATGAGTTTGCAAAGATAACTCTAGCTCCTGCTGAACACAAGTTGCAGAGTCTCGAAAAGAGTGGGACAATTGAATCACTCAAGGCAGTTCTGTGGTGCATCCCACATCACCAAAAGTGGAAATATCAGGCGTGACCTGGTAGTTCGGAACAGGTCGGCCGACCTTTCAAAGGCCTTGCAATACCTTCACCAGTGTTGAGGAGAAATCTCCTTATTTGGTGTGCAGCGGTTTATTTCATGTTATATGTTTAGACGTTTCATCGTCGATCGTATATTACGGGCGCAGCCCCTTAGCGACCCTCAGTCTTATGCTACTTCGTGCGACTGAGGGTACATTCATTATTACTTCTCACTTACATATTTACTCACATCACTGTAGACTACCGACTAACTGTACATCGTCTACAGGTAACTAAGAGTCTTACGCTACTTCGTGCAACTGAGGACTACCGACTAACTGTATGTCGTCTACAAATTCGCAGTCAGAAGCATACAGTGCCTGGTCCAACAATGAGTTCGTAAACACGAAAAATAAACAGCAGACTCAACTGTTCCCCATCCCGCACACGAAATCCTCACTTCGTACCCCTATGTCGTTGACAACATCTATTCCCATTCTACCTGCCGACAAGCAACTCGAAGGCGACCTCAATTGGGGCACCTGGCAGGACAGCATCATGAATCTGCTCCGCGGCAAGGGGCTCGACGCGTACCCGAAAGGTCTGGTCCAGCGTGCGACAGCTGCGACGTTTCCGGGCTTGTACGCCACTCATGCTACCGCCATAAATTCGCGCACGCCATCCGCCGAGGAATACGAGCTCCGCGACAACATCGCCACGGCCATCATATACCAGAATATCACGGATCCCCAGTCTCATGGGGTCAGCTCGACAGCTGCTAGTCGCGATATGTGGGCCACCCTTCACGCCAAATTTAACCGGTCCTCGGAGGCGCTGAAGGCAATCGCGAAGGCCAAGCTGGCATCAGTAAAGCTTGCGAACGGCGTGGACCTCCCTGCCCACCTAAAGGTCCTCACGAAGCTCCGCGAGGACGCAAATCGAATTGGGTGCCACATCCAGGACGAGGAGATGATTTCCATCCTCCTTCAGTCCCTCCCTGCCATCGAATTTGGGCAATCCATCATGTTGCTCCAAGACATGAAGCACCTCTCCGAATGCACCTCGAGCCTCCTTCAGTACTGGGATATCAGGTACAAGGGGGAGGCCGAGATGGCAGCTGTGAGCTCGTCAGTCGCCAGCGCGCTTTCCGTGAATGTTCCTCGCATGTCATGCGAAAACTGCTCGTTCATGGGTCACACCAAGGAGGCGTGCTGGGCGTTAGGTGGTGGAAGGGAAGGCCAAGCACCGAACTGGTGGCGCGGACAGAAAGGGAAGGAGCCCCGCCAGGCGATGATTGATGCCTGGAAGGCCATGAAGGCATCCTGCACCGCGAAGACCCCCCTCGCCGCTGCCGCGGTACCAGCACAGACAGCTACCTCCGCGACCGAAACCCCCACTGCCGCGTACATGTCCCCCATGGCGATTTATGCCCTCAGCACGCTCATTCAAGGAGAGGACTCTGATGAGGGTGCGTCGACCTACCCTCCATCACTGCCGATGGACAATGACATGCTACCTAGGATCGGACGTGGAGGGTCAGACCCTTTCGTTCTTCTAAAGGAGCAAGTTACTCGTACCGTAGATCATGTCCTTCATGCCCCCACAATATATTCCGTGATACCCGCCGCCTTGCGCATTCCGACGTTCCTGGATACTGGGGCGTCAGACCATTGCATAGTGAAGCAAAAATGGTTCCTGACTTACCAGGTGATGGATATGGAGGGCTCGAC
Organism: Mycena sp. CBHHK59/15; assembly: GCA_029204085.1. Lineage (NCBI taxonomy): Eukaryota > Fungi > Basidiomycota > Agaricomycetes > Agaricales > Mycenaceae > Mycena > Mycena sp. CBHHK59/15. Next base: position 82,433 of record JARGXW010000547.1, read on the forward strand.
GGCACTTAAAGACGGTGGCGAGTTTCAGGTCGCGGGGAAAGGCTTGGCGGAGTTCCCAGTTCGTCTAGCCGACGGATCAACACACAAAGTCCAAATGGAGGCGTTCCACACACCGGGGTTCTCAATGAATCTGATCTTGGTTACGACACTGGACGAAAGGGGAATGCGGGGAAGTTGGGGAAATGGTCGGCTATCAGTTGTAAACCAGGACGGGAAAGTCGTCCTTGATGGGCAGATTGTGCGGAAAATTGGCCGCAGAAGACTGTACCAGGTGGATGTTGTCGACGATGTGGTCGGCGGAAACGTTGTCGCGGCTATCGCTGGCCGCGACCGAAATCAGCCCACCGACCTCGAGACATGGCATCCGCGATTTGGTCATGCGGACATGAAAGTCATAAAGCGCATGACAGAACGAGGCCTTGTTGATGGGCTGAAAATCGTTAACACAAAATTGTGAGGGATGTGTGAAGATTGCATACTGGGGAAGCACGACAAGACACCGTTTAACGACGACGTCGTGCACGAGACCAAGCCCTTGGAGCACGTTCACCTCGACTTATGGGGTAAAGTGAGGACACCGAGTTGGTGGGGTGCGATATACATGATGTTGGCGTCAGATGGGGGCACATCATAGAAATTCCCTCTCTTCCTGAACAACAAGAGGAAGGAGACAATCCTGGAGGCGTTTGTGGCATGGCTGACGGAGGCAGAATTGCAGACAGGGGAACATTGCCTATGTGTACGGATCGACCTCGGAAAGGAATTTGACAACGAATTATTCCTCGGATACTGCGCGAAGCGGGGAATCCGCATCGAGAAAATACCTAAAGACTCCTTGTCAGCCAACGGGCACGTCGAGCGCGGGAATCGCACGATTATTGAAGGGACACGGACTCAGCTCATCGAAAGCGGTTTGGACCACCGTTTCTGGGCAGAATCAGCAATGTCCCAGTGCTACGTTCGCGGATTCGTGCCATCTACGCGCCACCCAGACACCATTCCATGGCAGGGGTGGTTCCAGAAGAAGGACAAGGCAGGGGAGCTAGTGACGTTAAATGTATCACACTTGCGCGTGTGGGGGAGCTCGTGCTGGGTGAAGGACCTTGACTTTCGCGAAGGAAAATTGGGGAAACAAAGTTGGCCAGGAAGGATGGTGGGCTACATGGGGCGCCGCGGTTATCGTATCTTCGATCCGAAACGTTCAAGCGTCTTCGAGGTGCAGAATGTAATCTTCGAAGAAGGAGTCCCGCATCGCACACGGATCCATGTCGAAGACGACGACACGGATACGCAGTTGCCGAGCCAAGACATCTTCGAAGACGCGCCTGCCCCTGAACCAAATGCTGGGGAATCAGACGCTGCACCTGCGAGCAATGCAGCCCCACCTTTGAACATTGCCTCCCAAGCCCAACCCACCTCCATCCCTCCAAACCTGCCGCCGGCACAAATTCAAGCCCCACCTCCTCCTCCTCGTTGAAGCGCGCGCACGCAAAAGCCCTCCGAAAATTTGATAAGATCGATGATGTCAAATCAGGAGGAAGAACAGGCAAGGCTCGCGGGAGAAGAGTGGGCACGGGACAACACGCGACCCTCGGTGAATGCCGTAGACATTGACTGGGAGAGCTTCGACGGCCATCTCCTAACCTCACCATTGGTGTTTGCCAGCATCGTCAAAGGTGGCAGCCTTCACGCGATTCCGCGATCGTATCGCGAAGCGATGCGAGAACCCGAGAAGTGGATGCCTGCAATGAGGGCTGAGATTGGTCAGCTCGAGGAGCGAGGAGTGTGGGATCTCGTCAACTTGCCAAAGGGGGAGCATGCCATAGATGGCATGTGGGTTTACGACGTAAAAGTGGATGGTACGGGAAAGATCCTGAAGTACAAGGGTCGTTATGTGGCGCGCGGCGACGAGATGGTGGAGGGGAGAGATTTCAGCATGAAGTGGGCTATGGTGGCGCGCATGGAGTCGATGCGGATGGTTTTCGTGGTGGCGGCAGTCAAGGGATTGTGGGTGCGGCAGTGGGATTTTTCCGGAGCCTACCTGAACGGGGAGATGGACACGACCGTCTATATGAAACAGCCCGTGGGTTTTGCGAAGCAGGGGGAGGAAGGAAAAGTGTGCTTACTCAAACGACCTCTGTACGGGCTAGTCCAAGCCGGCCACATGTTGTACCCTTGGGCACGTCCAGTCAAATCCAGCGCCTGAACACTGGAATATTTTGATCGGAGTTCTCAGGTACATTAAAGGGACATTGGATTATGGGATCCGCTATTCGGCCCTGGGTACGGAAGCGAAACTTGGCGACGGAATTAAACCCGATGGATATGTGGACTCTGACTGGGCAGGCTGCGTGGACACGTGGCGTTCTACGTCCGGTTACGTGTTTTTCATGGGCGGCGCTCCGGTTTCGTGGTCGTCGAAACGCCAGGCTACCGTGGCGCTCTCGTCAATGGAAGCGGAGTACATATCGCTCGCGCGTGGGACCCAACAGGCCATGTGGATGAAGAATTGGTTGTCGGAGGTATTCTTGCCACAGGAACTACCGTTTCGTCTCCACGGGGATAACCTGGGATCCATCAGCCTCACGGAGACGATGAAGGGTCACGGCCTCGCGAAGCATATCGAAATTCGATGGCACTTCATTCGAGAACGTGTCAAGGAGGGCGAGATCGCGGTCTCCTCGGTCCCCGGAAAGGACAACGTTGCGGACATTTTCACCAAAGCGTTGCCGCGTATCACCCACGACAAATGTGTCACCCAGCTCGGGCTGGATTGGAAGCACAAGGAGGCTGCTCGCCAGGGGGAGTGTTGAGGAGAAATCTCCTTATTTGCCGTGCAGCGGTTTATTTCATGTTATATGTTTACACGTTTCATTGTCGATCGTATATTACGGGCGCAGCCCCTTAGCGACCCTCAGTCTTACGCTACTTTGTGCGACTGAGGGTACGTTCATTATTACTTCTCACTTACATATTTACTCACATCACTGTAGACTACCGACTAACTGTACGTCGTCTACAACCAGGCATTGCAAGGGTTGTGCCAGGCTGGCAGGGGTTTGGCAAGGATGTCCCCAGGCTGGCAGAGCCTGCTCGTAGATTCACCAGCCTTGCATAAGGTTGACCTCGGTGCAGGAGGCTTGATGCACAGATAGGCTTCTCTCTGTGTCGAATGACTGGCTGCACTGGCAAAGCCAAGCCATGAGAAGAAAGAATAAGAGAAACGGTTGCCTCATTGTGGGCAAAGGAAACAGTCAGGAAGGGAAGGACATGCATTTTAGGTATTCATAGACAGGGGATTCGGAACAGGGGGATGTCATAGATACATTCTGTGGAACCTTAGTCTTCCACGTAAGTCCAATCTGGCTGATCCTCCAGCACTAGATCAGAGAGAAAGCGGAGCTGCGCATGCTCGAGCAAGTGTGCCTCTGGGTTAAACTAGGGTAATATTCAGTTTGTGCTCCTATGGATTATATAGAGAGCATACCTTGTTTGCCCAGTCCAGGAGCTCATTCAACTAGTAATTAAATTGAGTGTGCGATGATCATCAACAGGAGTCAGACAACGTACAATACAAATATTCTCCGAACAGTATGCCAAGAGCACAACACGGCCAATGGCATAATTGAAAGGGACCACCCGGAGCGCATACCCTTTCCTCCGATGGTATTTTACCCAGAACGGCTGCTCAGCGGCAAGATTCTCATTGCCTGGCCAAGTGCGGAACACAGCCCTGGGGCTGATGGTTCCAGAGACCTCTGGATTGGATACTCCCCCGAGACAGAACTGAATATATTGTAAATACATGTTGTGTGGCTAGGGTTAATTTGAATTTGGCATTTTAAATAGCAGGCATGGTCACGAACCCTATTGTATTCACAAGAGATCTTGCATTGCCTGGTGCAGGGGGAAGTCCATGAAATACAAGGAGGTTGACTTAAGTCTCAGGTGGTCCAGACTGCCAGAAGACTTAAGTTGTCCGTGACTTAAGTTCACGCCCTAGGCGTGCTCCGCCGTATCATATGCCTGTACATGTGGCCCTGTGATCCATCACTTAAGTCCCCTGGAACTTAAGTTCCGAGATCTCAAGTCCTGTTGACAAGCTTAAGTCCCGCCGACAACTGAAGTCCCACCGATAACGTGAGTTCACCACATAACTTAAGTTCACCCAAAACTTAAGTTTGTTCACCACATAACTTAAGTTCGCCCAAAACTTAAGTTTGTTTCCAAAACTTGAGTTACATTCCAAACTTAAGTTACACCGTCTGAGCATGGTCTAGAAATCCTTATAGGCCCTGTGTATGCCCTACCTCGTAGTCAGTAAACACCAAATATCTTGTTCAACCGTGCATACCATGTCATCCATCGATTTGAAGACTACATCCCGCCACCCATCGATCTTCATGACCAGCTCATCGAAGCTGGTCGCTGAGACCCAGTCGTGATGTGCGCCCAAGGCGGAACTCTTGAAAACCACCTTGGCATTGTGCTCCAGCCGGCTGTACATGGTGGCTTGCATCCGAGCGAAGGTGGCAGCTCCATTGATGCCCCCGTTCTGTGCCTCCTCGCGGTCCGCCAATGTCTTCCACACCTCGCTATCACGCCGGAACCTCTCAATGACACGGAAGCCCGCGTGCTTCCGCTCGCACTGTTCCAGCCAGCGGTACATTTCCACTTCAGCGCGGAACCACTGCACTCGGTCACCTAGAGTGTGTCAGTATTCATCCGACGCTGAATACATTATTCAATTCCACTTACTTTCCTTCTTGTACTCTGCCAATTTCGCGTCGCTCAGATTTTGCACCTGTGTCATGCTTTCCAGCCATATCCACCCATCTGGCTTCTTCTTTGACTTCGTCTTCTTGCCTCGCACCTTCCCCCCCGTCTGCTTGCCCTGTTTACTCGGTGACATCTCCACGTCGCTCTCCTCAGCCTCAGATGACGCCGACGACAACGACTCCACGTTCACGTCGTCCGGGACAATATCTTTGAGGTGTTTCGGACTGCGATGAGAGTTCTTGAAGCCTAGATACATGTCAATATTGCGCACTGACTTTAACCGCGACAACATACCTCCGCGTTTGAGCGCTTGAGTCCCTGCCATTAACCGTGCGTCATCATCATCATCATCATCGTCGTTCCCTTCCTCTCTCTTCTCTGGGGGCAACCTTGAAGCCACTGCGGCACTCGATATCGTCACTCCGGTCTGTAAGTACCAAGCCGTCCCGTCAAACAGCCGTGAGTCCCCCTTCGCGCGATGCAAGTGCGTCTCCTTTCGGTGCGTGTCCCGGAAGCTCAGCGGCCGATAGGGTACGACAGCGTCCTTCTCCATGTGCCCTAGATGGATGAGCGCGGTGCGGGCGTTGTTGTAGATGGTGATCTCGTACGCCTTCATGAGCTCCGCCTTTTGAAGATTGTGCTGAGAACGCGTGATCCCATTCTGACCCCGATAGTCCAGTTCCTGCGCCTTCTTGACTGCAGATAGTGCCAAACACGCTGCTCGGATGGCAAGAATGCCACTGTCTGCCTCTGAGCAACGTAGCTTGATCTCCCCCTCCCTCAGCTCCGCGTCCTGGCCAATAGCGTCGACCCCACGCTGGCCATGCTTCATGCGATATGATGGGAGTTGGATGGCGGTCAACTCCGGCTCATCTACGTTGAGCGCACTGAGCCTCAGACGTGGGTATATCTCCCGCTGACCCTCCCTAAATCTCTTGAGATTCACCTTAAGGGTGTTGCACAGTTTGCTGATGGTGTCCCAGGTATCCTGCAATGGATGTTCTTTGTGGCTTTTCAGAAGCGCAATTACAAGCACTCTGCGTGTCGGTGCATTAGGTCATGTCGGTGGGTGGACAGTCATGAACACTTACTGCTGACGCTGGATGGCCATTCCGTCGTGAATCCACTGTGCCACCAATGTCTGTGCCGTGTATCCGTCCTCGCGTCCCATTTTCTCTCGTTCCTTGGTGATCATCGAGCCCAGCACGCTTTCGATGGTGAGCACTGAAACATTTCAGCTTTCAAATAGGGTGGCAAAAGTTGAAGTCGCCTTACCTTTGGTCGACTGGTGCTGATAGACGCTGCTCACTTTCCCCACCGCTGACTTCGTGGCGACTCGCGACAGTCGTGACCAATCAGCCACCTCAGCAGCATGCTGCCTGCTGAGGTCCTCCACCACGGCCATGTGGAGCTCGAAGAGCCGAAGCGCGTCGAGTCATTCAGCAGCCGAAAGTTCCGCTGTGAAATGAGAAGTCAGCGATGCAACTTGAAGGAAGGTGACACAATTTTACCTTGACGAACAATCTTCAAACGATTCCATGTGTGGATGACAAAGTTTATTATGTCGTGGCAGGCAGCCCCAGTCATTTGTCGTGTTGAGGACCCGAGGGGGTTCAGGAATGCCCAAAGGACTTCCGCTGTCTCCCCATGGAAGTGTCCCCAGCACGCAAAGTAGACCGCCTGCCAAACAGCTTGACAGTCGATACCGTGGCCGTTAATGTGGTCAGCTGGAATCTGACCCTCCACTGATGCTAGCAGCGTGTGGAGCCAGGTCTCCTCCAGGAACAACTCGATCACCCGTTTAACCTGATTCACCACAAATGAGCACCAGCTGTCATAGCTGAAGACAGTTGGCATCGTTGACTCTGGACCATGAGGTGGTGAGTTCGTCTGCCTCAAGTGCTCGCGTTGCGCATATGTGCCGAGCGGAAATCTTTTCAAACAATCAGTCCGCGAGCTTGAGCTTATGACCCAGAGTAAAATACTGACGCTTCACCCTTCAGCATGTCCACGAAAGAGCCTGCGACAGTATGGTCGCATGCGGAGCAAATGATGCCAGAGGCCGCAACATTGCCATACTTCGGAGATCCCTGGTGGCGGATTGACCCGATGTGCGCTTTACAAGGCACTTCCTGTTACAGTTGTTAGCGATCGGCTAGTACACTGCAGAAAACCATTTACCGTATCTTCCTTCAAGACTACATGTTTTTTAGCAATTTCTATGTACTCTGCTTGAAGGGGGAAATGCATCCTGCCGTCCATGAGAGCTGTGTCGCTGCCGTCGTCGCGTTTGAAGAACAGATTCTGTTTGAAGTTCCCATCGAGCGTTTTGAAAGTGGCAATGAGGTGGCTGGTGTGTTTGTCAGCATCACCACTTGGAAACAATGTGGTCCACGACTGACCGAAGGTAACTCGGCGGCTTCACAAGGAAGGGCATGTTCACGCCCCTTTCTGGACACGCCGCGCAAATGGCCCCAAGAAAGCCTTTGGGTCGATTCGGGTATGCACGGTCGACTTCGCCGCGCAGAACATGTACAAAGTTGTATGTGGAGCCCTTCCCTTGACTGCGCTCCTGCCGGTAATAATCCAAGAGTCCCAGCATATAGCCGGTCTTGGGTTCCTTGACGCTCCTGGGAAATATACCCGCCTTCAATAGTTGCTTGAATTCTGCATCACCGCGCTTCCCGTCGGCAGTGGGGCACCGGCAGAACGAAATCGTGGTGGCGTGAATGCCATTCCTGTTGACGAGGGTGAACAGTGGTTGGGGTCCGACTCCGGGCACCATTCGCCATAATGGCCGAGCCCGATAGTGGCATTGGTCATAACACGACAAAAATCGTGCTTCTCAAAGAAGCGGTCCTTCTTATTCCAAATGAACGCCCAATGTGTGGGCATCGTTCTGTGTTTGTTGACCCAGCACTGGTGGCAGAGTAGCTCTGCCTGCAGACAGTCCCTGCAGGCGACCTTGCGGAGGCGTGAGTCGATCCCGCATGAACAGGGCATGAGGACTTGGGAGTTGTATTGAAGGGAGAGAATGAGTTGGAGGAAGATCGCCTCCTCTGCCCTCAACTCATTCATGTGAGCCACATTCTGTATTAATGTTAACTAATGTTAACTTTGTCAAATCTGGTCGTTGAAGTACTGCACCCACCTGTCGTATCTTGCCAGCCTTCTCCTCGGAAGCGAGGACGGTCTCGTACGCGGGGATTGCACCCGGAGCCTCCTCAGTCGCGTCAAAGAAAGGCATGGATGGCGCATCGGGCATGGCTTGATCAGCAAAGACGATTGGGGGTGGTAATGCTGCCTTTGCAACGTAGCGCTCCTCAGATTTCGCGGTCGCATCTATTTAGAGGTAAGTCTGAGCATCGGGAAGATGGTGGCAAACCGCACCTGTGTGGAAGGTAACCCGGACTGTTGGTATATTGGTGGCAACGCGCGCTGTGGCTGGAACAGCTTCAATGGGACGCTGAAGTTTGCGGCCGCCAACACGCTTCATGCTGTAAAGTGACCACTGGAGGGAGTCTGTGAAGGGGGAGATGGGTTTCAGCTAGGCTGCCGGGAAGGAGCAAGTGAGTAGCGAGACGCACGGGCCAAAGTGTTTGCTGTGGCCACCACAAAGTTCACTGATTCCGAGCTCCAATTCTTCAGATTGTCTTCAGGCATTCTTTTCCCCATAGTTTCGTCCTTCCCTTCACTTCCGTCAACGTCAAGCCCGAAGAAAATACATAAGATGTTAAAATCAAGTGAAATAACAAGTACATGGGGGCAAAATTGTATTCAAAACTGCGACTATACATAAGAGTCCGTGGTGATAGCAAAAAAGGCCGTGGATCAAGAGCATAAAAACCGCGAAAAAAAAAACGAGGCAATCGACCGACATGAAGTCGGCCAGGCTCGACTGTCAAGTCGAGCCCAGAAGGTACACAGACCGACATGAAGTCGATCTGTGGTGCTCCAGGGGTCCATGGTCGGTCTTGTGTCGTTGTCCGCCGTCGTGTTCGTCCTGGGGCTGGTCTTGGTGGTGGGGGTCAAGAGCGAGGTGGTGATGAGAGGGAAGCGAGTCTGCCGTGATCGTAATATTTGCTTATGCAACACAGCACAGCCTCGTATTTCCTTTCTCACTCACGACTCGGACCACATCACAACACTCCCGTGTCTGGTTAACTAACCTCGATTGCGACTTGTAAGTCGGATCTTGGTCGTTCCCAACTTGTCAGTTGGGAACTATGGCTCCGGAATCAGCGGCAAGCTGATTGCGAGTTCTCCGGGAAGGTGGAGTTCGAGAACACCCTACAAAGCTGGCCATAAACCAAGAGAAAATTATCCGGAAACGCGTCGCAGGGTATATTTCAGCAATCGGCACAGTGCGCAAGAATATTGAGCCGCTGTTACCTAACATATGCCGCGATGGGGAAAGGTGCGAATCATGTATCTGTATGCGGGGAGGATGCTGATGTTTGAGCTATTCCACACTGACTGTTTAATAGTACGAGCTGAATGTTCCATAGGAAGATGCGTTGTTGGCTCTGTAAATTTTCTATGGCCAGCTTGAAGAAATTCTTGTGTGCCCATCAACGCACCCACGCGACCGGAATTTCCGAAGCCCGGATAAACACATGGACGTGCGATCAGATAAAAGGTACGACAGTTTGTGGGGCTTCCTATTTTCCCCCTCATCTCCTGCTGGCCAGCCTTTGCGCCCGCGCCACAGAGATGGGAAGACTGTGTCTGGAGCTCACATTGTGCATGCACGGCAGTACCGACAATGTCGCCGTGTTCCCCTGGCTGCTTTAGCACTGGGGTCTGCGTGACGCTATTAGCACATGTTGCATCGCTTGGACTTCACGAATAGACCCTTCGTTTGGATTCCTTACGACTCAGGTACGCTTGCGTTCAATTCCTTTACCTCCAAGTCCACACTCATTTGTATATAGGACTTGAATTTTCTGCACGCGCGCCATTGATCCTCAACCTGACGGAGTAACCTCTTCGTCTCGAACCACCACCATCCTCTGCATTCTTTCACTCCGGAGCTCGTTCAACCAGCTTGATTGGATTTAATTCAATGTTGTTGATTTCAGGTATGTATCCAAGTCGTTCTTGGTCAGTATTCATCAGACATTGACTTGATCGGTATTTCAGCACCAAATTGACCAAATGTCCCCACAAGTTCGATTCGATCTACATCCAGGTAAGCACGCACAAGTAAACGATGCATTAAAGGTGTCTGAACACTCTATTTCCTCCGTCTCTTGCTAGGATTTGAACTAACTTGTATTTCTCTTCAGGATCACTTGGAGATGCAGTGGAGCTTCTGATATTAGCCTTCACGTCCTGGAGGCTAGAGGGATCGATATGGGGTTTCTTCAGGCTCAAAGCGGCAGCGAGCAGAAGAATGTAACACGTTACCGTGAAGGACTTGTATCCCACGCCGTTTTTCTGCTTTTGAAATCCGACAATGTGGAATTGTAGACCATGCTAATACCTATCGCCCACACGCCTGTTTCATAGTGTATTCTAGCTGTATATTTGTCTTGCTGTCTTGGAATAAATATTGCTTTCCTAGTTATTCGTCTGCCCATCGCACGGCTCATGGTAAAATCAACCATTGACTTTTGCAATGTCCCATAGTCCCCGGATATTGTCTAGTATGCTTCGACAAAATACTTATATACTCCTCCTATGCTGATTGGCCATTTCAGATCTTTTCAAGGTAGGTTGGACTATAGTATTGAGGCCTCATAACTCGAACAAGGCAGGACTCAATCTAGTAAATAGTTGTCAACATAAGTCGCCGTTGAGTATAGAATTGGCACTCATGGCACAACATACTAGTAACTGGCATTAATTTTTCATTCTTTTCAGTGAAAATGTTTTTATTTTCAACATACTGAAAAAAAAAAAAAAAAAAAAAAAAAAAAAAAAAAAAAATGAAAATGAAATAGCCAAAAAAATGGTAAAAAAAAAACAAAAAAAAAAAAAAATGAACAGTGTAAGCCAAAATGCTCCTGTTCATGAATCTAAACATTCCCTCTACTCAGAATCCGCTCATTTAACAGCCTCGGAACGTGCTGGGACCAACTTCGCTCCCAATTTGGAGATACAAGTGTCACTTGATCAAATTTACAACGATGGAAAAACCGTAGCCGTTGGTTCGCAACAAGGTATCTAGAGTGATTTCACGCCAAGAAAGATACCGGTAATAGAGTCAGTTTGCAGGATGACATGAACACGACGATGATATGCAATGAGATAGAACACGCAACACACAAGACAATCTATATCTCCCCCTCCGCCCTCTGTATCGTGGTCAAGGCGCATCGGCAGAACGGCGGCGCGACCAAAATGCTCCCAGAATGCCTGGGTGTAGTATTGCACACGGCGGTTTCGAGCGCCTGCATTTCGGGTGTGTTCCACGGATGACGTTCCGCAACATGGCGAATGATACTGGGATGAGCGGACTTCGTAGTCCAATCGAGCATCAGAGCCGCCGTCCGCACGACATAACGATGGCGCTCTTCCAGCGCCATCGCAGCCCAACCCCGCTTGCTCAACTCCAACGGCACCCCAACCAGCATGTGGCCGGCAAAGCATTGCTTTACCGTGTCCACCCTCTCTTTCCCCGACACCTGTTTGTCTAGAGCGCAAAATTCGAAGCGGAAGCCACTCTCCGCCACTCCCCAAACAATTTCCTGACTCTGCTCCAGGCTGAAGTCTGGCAGAGACTCCACTGGCACAGGAAACCCCTCGATGGTTGACACATTGCACAGCGCCAACGCTGGGCGGATACGCTCCTGCAGCCCCTGGCTCCGCCTGCGTGTTGTAGAGCCAGGGAAGCCGCGCTCTGTCATGCGCCCCTCCCAAACATCCCTCCATTCCTGCGGGCAGGCGGCAAGACATGCTGAAGAGCTTGGATTGTAGACAGATATAGAGTACAACTAGAGGAGCTACTAGGTGCTAGTTAAATTTGTTGAAGTCACTACTGCTGGAAAAATTGCTATACATGTCCGCACCCTGCTATGAAGGTGAGGAAGAAGATCAAGATCATTGTACATGCCAAACACACTCTGGGACCCCGAGGAGGCACCCTGCGTGCTACTCCTGGCAAACATTGAGCTGCCCATGGAGCTGGGACCAGCGTGGGATTTCCCTATCCGAATTTGCGCCATCCGGTACTCGTGCTCTTGCTCCTGCCTGAGTCGTGCCAGCTCCAGCTTTGCTTTAAGTTTCCCTGCCTTTGCTTCCCCCTGCCATGTCCAAGTCCTCTTCATCATGGTCGAAGGTGTCATCGGGAACGCTGGAGCTGTCGTCCACGTCATTCGCGAGAAGTGAGAAATCAATCTCACTGTCGTTATTCCTGAGGCCGGTTGGAATGAGGTTGGGGTGTTCCCCAATTAGTGATCACATGTGGAAGAACCATGGGAAGTCCTCCTTTATCACGTCTGCATACCCGTTTATAAGCTGATATTCATCCAGAGGAATGTCAAGCACTCACCCCATCTTGTACTAAAGTTGGTGCCAGGAAGAATCTCTTCCTCCTCTCTATCCCAGCCCCCGTCTGTCCCATTTCCTCTATGTACCCCTGGGCTATCTCGGTCATCCTGGGTTCTTGTCATTTACGGCCGCATGGAAGGACCACAGTCAGACTCACATTTTCAGCTTGTTCTTAACCTTGGTATAGAACGACTTCTTTTGCTTGGGCTTCATGGCTCTGGTGAAGGCATCTTTGTACTCTGGATGCTTGGCAAATAGCAGCGTGGCGAGCTTGTACTGCGAGTCGCTTTTGGGCTTCCTGCCAGAGAGGTTTGTGGAGCCAATAGGCGGGAAGAGGCTGGACGGATGATGGG
>JARGXW010000548.1:0-94978 GCA_029204085.1 Mycena sp. CBHHK59/15
CTTTATCATTTGGGCTGACTAGGGAGACTAGCGAAAACGGGCACAGGGAGAAAAATTGGGAATTTCTATGGGTCGTGGGAGCAGAAAATTACCCTCTTAGGGTGCTTACATAATCGTCGGCTAGGTCCTGTCCGGACAAAAAGCACCCAAATAAACCTGTCTGGACAAAAATTGGCAGATCCAAGATTTTTGGGATCTAGCCTACAAAGGGATTGTCACGGGTCCTCCCATGTCCCCTGTCTCGGACTCTCGGTAACCCAGACGTTTGGTAACAAGCTCCTCGACCTGCTGGGGCACTGGCTCTTCCTCCTCGTCTGCCAACTCGTCGGACGAAGACAAATAATGTCGGGAACGAGACTAGCTCGTAGGAGCTTCCATTCCATACCTGTCATTCCCTCGGATGTGGGAGGAACTTCACTTCCATTCCATATTAATATGGAATGGAAGGGGGGCGTGACGCGTGATCATTCCATGGGACAAAACCGATAATTTTTGATAATCAACACGACGCCAACCATCAATTCCATGGATACCTTAACTGACTTTCGATACATTTTGTTTACATCGCCATACACCAACCACCAATTCCGTGGATAACTTACACTTTCGAAACATTTTGTTTACAATTCCAACCATGAATTCCGCAAGTAAATCCCAAGTGATATCAAGAGCAAAATAATAATAATTGTGTCTGCATATGTGTATCTACGACAGGGAAAAACCACGGGGGAGGCAAGGCGATTGTGCATGACAGTTAGACAGGATCAGGGTTGCTGGGGGCCTTGGGGCGAGGCATGGCAGGGGCATTCTTCTTCGGCTTGGTGAGTTGCTCGCTCGCCTTCTTCTTGCCCCTTGGAGGTCCCACGGGGAAGTCGTAGTTGTCATCGTCATCAGCGGTCTTCTTCTTCTTCTTTGCCATCCCCTCCTCGACATCTGCTGCCCGCTTCTTCCCACTCACCCCGGCGTCCCTGGTCTTCTTCCCCGTTGCTCCCACTACCTTCGCCACCCCATCACCTGCCTTCCTCTTCTTCGCCGCAGGCTCCTCATCAGTGTCGCCGGCCTTCCTCTTCTTCGACTTCGCAGAATTTTCATCGTCCGACTCATCCTCAATGAACTCGAGTGAATTCACCGTTTTCTTGGTGGATTTCGAGGTGGTCGACCGAGCGGCTCTGGCTGGCACGGCTGTCTTGGCGCCCGAAGATTTCTTGTTAGCGGGTGCTTTGGCAGATTTCACGGATTTCGCGGATTTCACGGATTTCGTGGAAGGTTTTTTGGCGGATATCGCAGCACTACCCTTTGTAGGCTTCTTCGCCTTGGGTTCGTCCTCGCCTTCATCCTCGGAGGAGGTGCCATCATCACCGCTGTCGTCATCGCCGTTGGAGCCGCTGTTGTCATCAGAGTCGTCGGAGCCAGAGAAGCCGCCTTCGTCCTTACAAAGTTCATTTCGATGGCGTTTCCCAACTGATATCATTCTCAGCATCTGAATATGCCTCATTGCTTATGTGGAGTTCTGTACTGCGCTGTACATGTATCTTTGATAGTATGTCCTTATCCACTACATATTGTCTCGTTCTGTTGGGAGGATCGGTGGAGCTTGCCGGAATCGTTTAGTATGTACAGAACAAAGCGAAGAGCAGACTGTATGGGTGAATATATTTATTTTTCCACATCTATACAATCTACTGTACTATTTCGACCATAGGTTCAGGTGACGGGTGACGGAGGGTCGTGAACTGAACCTATTTGGTACCGGTGACGGTGACAGTCGAGTTTTCAGGCCCAAATAGGCTCAAAAACACCAAAATTTTATCTCCGGCATTCGCCGGACTGCCTTTTATGGGAATTTTGATGTGATTGCCGAGGAATGAACTTAGGAAAAATGAACTTGGTAGGTGACGGGTGACATGGCGTGAACCTATGGTCGAAATAGTACAGTATGTGCCACTAGGACGCAACCCCGCCATTCCAAGGGTGATGGCAAATCGGTCACAGACCGATTAAAACCGAACCTGCCGGCTGACGAAACCCTCGGCAATCTGAGGGCATTTCCAGCCAAATCGGAATGACCGATTTTTCCTGGGAAGGTCCATCTCGTCCCCGATCTTCCCAATCTTCGCCAGTTTTCGCGCGGCCTAGCGCAGCTCTCCTGTGCGTATTTCTTCTAATCCTCCTTTTCCCTCCCACAATCTTGGCCCCTCCACGCCATTCCTCCGCGATTACTTGACTGGGACTTGGCTACGACACGGGCTGCCTCCGATACCCCTCTTGCGTTCCCGCTCTTGCGTTTCCCTCTCTGCGGCTCGTCCTCGCAACTCCGTCTACGCCCCATCACGCCGTCCTCTATCTCCATCCTGGCTTATCTCTTCTGTGGTGGCATGGTCGCTGACCATCGTACAGGGATCAGGATTCCCGCGTCGTCGAAGCGCGCGTCGGCGCAGCGGAGCAGCGCCGACGACCCGACGACTAGCGCGAGTGCGGGCGGCGACGTCATGTTACCGTAACATCGGTGACACATCATGTCAACCGACGGCGAACCAACTCATGCCGTCCACCAGTGCAGCTACCAAGCAGCTACTGGTAGGTCAATCTTTATTTTCTTCGACGATTTACCGCTTCTGATTGCCTGTTGTTCAGCACCCTTATTAACACCCTTATCTACAACACTGACATGGAAAGGTGTGGTGACGGATCAAATCCGAGAGGAACGGCGTGGCCGATGCAACAGAAATGTTGGGTTCGAAAAAGTTTTGACGCGCTGTGTTTGGGTAATCCGGAAGGCCAATGTAAACTGCTGCATGGTTTGAACACAGAGCCGGTGTCCCCACAAATAGCCAGCCCCTCTGGCTACCTCGACCCTCATTTGCATTACAGTATTACCGGTATCAATTGACACGAGAAAGTGGGCTCGAGATCTATAGCCCTCGTCCACCAGTTCAGTCCCAGCTCCCCACCAACTATCTTGGTCACCGCCTCGGAGGCATGATCATGAACACTGGAGCAAACAGTCGCGATGAAGTGGCTGGGTCATGGGTTCAACCTGTGCGTGATAGTCTCATATTTCTCTTCTCAACCTAATGACACGGATTGAACAGTGTTTCGGCTGCGGCCAGGCTCGTTGCAAGAAACCCTCGACCGCCAAAGTCTTTGTGATTACGCCCGCACTGCCTGCCGACATCCTCAACCAGGAGCCCCTCCGCAAGCTGTTTGAATCCCGTGCTGAGCTTCATCCGGGACGGATGACGCTGCCAGCACCCTCCAGCACTCCATCAAGCCTGTCGTCTTCGCCTTCGGACGCTTCTTCTCCCTCTCAGTTAGCCGACTGTTTGCACCCCACCTCCTGTATGTCCTTCTCTATCTGTTGCGACTCAACGATTAATCCACTTCCCAGCTGGCTTCTCTATTCCTCCTTCTCCAGCCCCTCACACCGCGCACTCCGTGTCCTCAGGTACATCCTTCTTCAACTCGTTGACCCCTCCTACTGATATTGTTGTAATTATTAATAGGCAGCTCGGCCTTCGGGCATTGATTGATAAGATCATTACTAATGAACAATTCAAGTAGATACACGTAGATTATTCTAGATACAATTCCTGTAGTATATGACGTGGGATTGGGCCTCTTCGAGGCAGGTGCTGAACCTATACAAGAGGGAGGCAACAGGTCTACTACGACAGAATTAAATATGGAACAATCATCTCAAAAATGTGCATGCGGTACAAAACACACGGTCCAAATACCTGTTCTCAGACGATGAGCGTTCTAAATCAATTCGTTATGCATCGAGAACTTACTCGTAATGAATCGACCAATGGAGTGCTCATAATTTAGGGCCAACTCGTCCGTCTTATCCTCTGTCGGTGCACCTGGGTCCGTTCCAAGATTGAACGCTCGAGTCCTTGAGAACAATAGGATGACTTACCCATCTTTTGTGGTGAGAAGTTTCACCTCGCCTTCCGGAATTACATCATAGAACCACGACAGCCGCTCACGGGAATAAGCTTTTGTTTCTGCGGCTTTGAGCTCTGTGCGTCTGAGCTCTTCTCGGAGTTCTTGCGAGATGTGGTTTTGAATACGATCGAGTCGGAAGGGTCGGAGGATGCAGAGGCCTTCGAAAGTGCGCACCTGCGAGAGCATTACATATGCACTCTGAATACTGGGGCAACTTGCTAGGTCTATGCAGCAGACATGCAGGGAACGGCCTTGTGCATTGTGGGATGTAAAAGCGAAGGCCGGAATCAGAGGGAGTTGGGAACGAGTGGCGTGGTAAATCTTCTCAGATCCCTCCAGGCGGAAGTGAATTTGACTGGTGCATGTTTTCAGCGTAACCCGATGCGGATGTAGAGCATCCGGATTGCTGTTTCTGTAGGCCCTGAAGTCGACCTCCGCCGAGATCGCATAGCGGCGACCTTCAACCTCCTCATAGACGATAGAGATGAGTGTTCCTGGGCTCCCATTGGAGATTCCCAGCTCGGTTGCAATGTTCTCCGTGCAGAAGACCGGCATGCCGGGCACGAACGGAACCTTGCCGCCGAGATCATTGGCCTCTTTCACAGGTATTGACCAAGCAACTTCAGCGGCCAAGCTGCTAAGCTGCCGCTTCTTCCTCCTGCGCCCCCTGGTGTCCTTGGCATGGTACAAATGGTACTCTTGCCCTGTCGTGATCGCAAAAGCCTCAGCAGTGCAATTATTATGATAGTCCCGAGCGACGTTGGTATACACGATGAGTGGGCACACGCGTTCCGGTTCGTTGATCCACCTTTGAACATCGGTGAGACTTTTTGTTTCTGCACTACATCCCTCGTTCGATAACACATATTTGTCCAGAATGGCTTTATCTTCAGCAGTACACAGGCCCTTCCGCAATCGTTTGAGTATTCCAATTAAGACGGGGTCTTTTTGCCGCATGATCTCCTCGAGTACAACGACATGCTTTACTTGGTGCCAGACTTGAATTCCTTTCACATCCTGGCGGATATTTTCATGTAAGTCATTCAAATCATCATTGAAATGGCATTGCACGAGCTCGTTGGAGAACAAAGACCTCCCTTGAGGCGGAGGAAGTTGGCAGGGATCCCCGCATGTTGCCCAATTTAACCCGCCGCATATTTCTTCGGTCATTCCTTTTCCCATACACAGATATTCAGAGAGGCGGGCTAAGTCATTCGCATTTAGGAAATAGACTTCATCCAGAATGAGAGTTTCGAGGTGAGCGATCCGTTCTTCAAGATTGGTGCGGATACTCGGAGTGGATTTCATCTTGGCAGGTGAAACTCGTAGGCTTGCTTCCGAATGAATAGTGCAGCCTCCAATATCACTAGCAACAACACCGGTTGGAGCTGTAAGCCGTAAATGCTCTGGATGTCCAAATGCCTCATAGAAATCATCCCAAGCTCGAAAAATAACGGATTTCCCAGTTCCACCCGGTCCGGTGCATAGAAGTGTCATCGGTGAATCTTTTCTCCCTTGTTCCAATTCAAGACCAATCTTGTCTGCTAACAGGAGGAATGCCCGAGTTTGCTCATCGTTAAGGGAGTGTTTAATGATCAAGGAGAAACATAATCGCTGATAGGGGCGTAAAGATGACCATGGTGAGCTCCTGCTTGACTTGAGGGAACGTCGTTCATATAATTCTTGAGCTCTTTTGGCCTCCTCTTCCAACGTTGTACAGATGGCATGTGCAATTCTTTCAGACGGTCGACGAAGATTCAGGGCATTCCTGTGATTTTCTTCGACAGTCTTGAGACGACGCTTTATGAGCGAGTTTTTCTCGTCAAGAAGATTCTTGCTTGCAATATTCGCATTGATCATATCGTCCTCATCACCAATTCGAACTCGCCGTCCAAAACGGGCTTGTATCTCCTGGCTCGGTGAATTTTTGACAAGGTAAAACCCTCCTTCTTCTGCTTCTGAAATTATATTTTTCGCATCTCGTGAGGCTCTTGTGTCTCTGGCAACATTATATTCATCAATATCCACAGCAGCCTGCATTGCATTTTCCCAAACAGGGTCGTAATCGTCATCTCCCTCTTCGTCATCCAAACACATTCCAGAGTCTCGTGCCTTCCTCATGAGCTCTCCGAGTCGCTTCTTGCGTTTAGCAGCAAAGTCAAATTTTGCGTCCCGCGTTTGGTACAATAGTTGCATGTTGAGTGTAATCCGAACATGTTCTGGAGACATGATCATTTTGAACTTGTGAAATGCTTCTTCCCAGGACATATCGGGAGATTTGAGAGGAGATGATTTGGTGTTTGACCACGGTTTGAACAAGGTAAGAATGACAACGGTATACTTCAAATTGTCATTTTCGGAGTCATTCCTAGGCACACGATATCCCTTTAACACCGGAATCACGGGTTCATCGAGTTTCTTCAAGCAATGCGTAGTATGCTGAGGATGTCCGGGCTTGAATTTGAGATACGTCCTTCGTTGGGTCCGTGATTTCGGCTTTCTCTCCTTGACATAATTTCTGAACATATCCCAGGCACAAGTTGACTCCAATTCCGAAGGCCGGTAATAGATATCATCAAACAACCTTGAGTATTTTTTCTCTCGCTCGTCCCCATCCCGGAAGTCTGGCTCTCGGTCCAAATTGTCAGCTGAGAGGAAAATCAAGGAATCATCTTCGTCCTCGGGAATGATCATTTGTTGGGGCAGCTCTAGGCTCGTGTCCAGCCGTTATCGTGGGGGAGTATTGACGAGCAAGCAAAGTAATACTGTTATAGTACACAATACTTTGCTTGCTCGTCATTGTGCGCGCACTATAACGGCTGGACACGAGCCTAGGGCAGCTCAGACTCCGTGATATCTCGATCTTCGTTAGACACATCAAAATCCGCATCTGAAGTTTCCCGTTGCAGCTCAAGTGAAAAAACGTCGCGGGCAATGTCTCTCAACATAGAAGACCACCAGTAAACTTGGTAATCATCTGATGTATAATGATTCTTCCGACCAAGTAAAAAACTTGCAACTTGTTGACCGGTGAGTTCGCGTTTCCCAACCAACGTATTTGTCGCTTTCACCATCATTAAGCGGCTCATTTCGGAGCTGTCAACATTCCCATCGATATCCATCGGTGGATTTTCTTGCAAGCCTTTGATTGAAGCACAGAGAGCCGAGAAGACTATGGAAGTATCCAGCTGCAACTTTATGGTGTAATTTGCCATGTACTCGACCATGGCCATTGCAACGGGCCCAGAGGCAGTTTGTTTGAGGTCAGTGTTGCATCCAAGGCAAAGTGTAGCTGTCGGATTATGCCCATTCAAATGGCCGTTCTCACATCTAATGACAAGATCGCCATCTTCGTCGAAATGTGTCTCAGGAACGAGAGGCCTGGGAAGTTGGAAACGACAGTCATTATCTGGGTCCAAGAGTGCGTGAATTCGACGAGGGATGTGTTTGAAGCAAGTTGCATTGTGCTCATGAACCAAGCCGGTGGTCTCACATAGATTCCGGTGCTGCTGAGCCCGTTTGAGATCATAGTCTGGAGAATCTGGATTCAACGGGCGGCTCAAAACTGGTAGCTGCTTGGGAGTACCTTCGATGGGAACGTAAGGAACTGTGTCTTTCGGAAAGCTCTGACAAATTAAGTTGTCATACCATGCAGTCAATTTCTGCTTAAATTCGGGATCAGAGTTCATTCTTTCTTTCATATCCAGGGGTGAAGCAGGTGCTCCCTCAGTCCAGATGAGAAGATGTCCGTGAAGAGATCCTCTGACTTGAGCTTCAACTGCAGCATACCATCCTTTAACTTTACCAAGGATCCCGATCTTCGAGGCTCTCTTTGTACCGAGGATTATCTCAAAGAATTTAGAGATCATCAAGTGAAAAAACTGAGCTCCAGCAACCGGGTTTTCGGCCAAGGCTTTTGCCCGAGTACTTGGTTCCTTTGCAACATCGTCCAAGGAATCGAATATCTTGTCCAGATCAATTTGCCTTCCAGCTAGAACTTGGGCAATGGGATTATGGGAATCTGCAAAATTGACCGTGGCAAAGAAATGGGGCAATCCATCGCACGCGATTTTGCTATGACACTCTTGCTTCATATTGGCGACGTCTCCAACTGAGCCTGGAATATGATCAGAGACATAGTTGAGGTACTTCATCATATCTGCTGCGGCTTTCTCGCCTTCGGTTTCTGGTTTCGCAAATGAATTTTTCTCCAGCTTGGCTTGGTAGGAATCCATCGATCCTCGGTCGAGTTTCTGCATCAGCCCGTGTATCTTCGGAAACCAAGACCGGTTGACTGCAAGACGGGATTTGAAAGAAGACTGGCGCCGCTGTATGATGTTACTCATAACAAAAATGAAAGATTTATGGACTTGGAAACGATTATCGGCAATGCTCAGCAAGTGTTGAACATGAGGCCGTGTGTCAAGCTCGCGAAATCCGATGTCTGTGCTCAACCTGACATTATTGTTGTCAACCATTCCGACCCCATAAGGGAAAAGAGTTGGAAACAGCCATCCGAATACTCTAGGATTTTTAGAAGTTGACAATGGCGTGCCTCCAGACGGAAATTTGACAAATCCCGATTCTTGCTTCTTCAACTTTCGCAGTGCTTCCAGTTTACGTTGCCTGTAAGTTGACCGTAGATTGTCTACATCCACAAGCGTCGTAGCAGTGAGCTCGAATGTATTGGACCCTTCGAATGACTCAGAATTTGCTTGATCAGAATACGTGTCTTTTTCGTCTTTTTAAAGAACGAAAAGTGAAAAAAGCGCCAAAAGACCAAAAAGAACTTTCTTCTTTTCTACGCTATGTCCACTTTCTTGAAAAAGGGCTAAAGAGACAAAAAAGGACATGAAAAGAACGCACATAAGCTCAGATAAAAGAACACTGCAGGCATAAATCTCGGGCCAAAAAAGCATATATTCACGGCATACAACATACAGCATACATCAAACATACAATATACATAGGATGAACATAAATAAGCGCAAAAAAGCGAAGAGAACAAAGGAGAATACGCTGACCATACGCTGACCATCCGCAACCCGTATGCCCAGCATGGTAGGGAGGCGCAAGTATATCAGCAGCGTGCGGTCGCGCACAACTTCGGCTGCGTTGGTTGCGGCTCATGCGTATTACCTGTTGTGGGCGGGTCAGTCGGGGCAAGGCGCGAGCTCGAGGAACACACCTTGGTTGCGAACCATCGAGCTACTCTGTAGGCAATCCTCCACAACGTGAAGATGGGATTTGGACCCAGCGCGCGTGCGAACGGGCGCGGTTGGTCGAGAGGGAGCGCAAGGGAGGCGAACCCGAGAGGAGGCAGGAATCGGGAGATGTTTCGCCTCCACTATTGTGGAAGCATCGACGGGGCGGGTGTTAGGCGACACGTTGATAGGTGGGGCGACCAGCCTCATCAAAAGGAATGATGTCTAATGATCAGCAGCGAAGCAAAATGGACGTTACAATGGACACACCAAACTTCCGTTAGTACACATAGTACAGCATGAAAAGCCAGGGTTGGGGCGCGCACAACGAGGCGCGGTTGCGGAGCCAGAGCAAAGGGAGACGAACACGACGGACATGGCCCTCCACGCCATTGATAGAAGATCTCGCATCGCGCCAACGAAGGTGCAGCCAGGTTTTGAATACAATCGAGGGAGCTTGAAGAGAAGCAAGAGATTTATTCACTTGAGGAGCTTCAGGGAGTAAGAGACGTGTCTTGATAGTAGGGATTGGAAAGGGCTTGACACAAGGCGGCGGAGTGCGTAGGACCTTGAGGTGTCCTGTGGTTTGCAGCCAGCTTGAGGGACAAAGATGTGGAGCCTCGGATTTGAGGGCTTGAGGTAGTCTGGGACCGGGAGAGAGTCGAACGGGGGAGGCGGGAACTCGGGGAGCGGCGTGGTCAAGAGCAAGAGATGGTTGACTTCCATCAACTGATCAACAGGATGGCGGTGCATGCACGGACCATGCACGTGCTGATGGCTGGACTTGACTTTTTTCGCGACTCGAGACCAAGTCGCGACTCTGGAACGCGTCGATTTGCGGCCCTAGCCCAAGCTCAATTTTTTCAATTCTGAACTCATATGCCTCGGGAATCCCTCAGCTCTGGCGTAAGCGGTGGAGGAGCCTCTTCAAAGAGCCTCCGTACTACTTGACCATTGCTTGCCAGCCGCTTTGCTGTTCTATTTCTTCCTGCAGGTGGAGTTGCGGGGCAATGGATATTAGAATCCGCGACAATTTTATACCTTGTGCAGTCGGACAGTGGAAAAGTCGAAAAGTGCAAAAAGGTGAAAAAGGATTTGTGTAACTCAAAAAGACTTAGAAAAAGACATGGAAAAAGAGAAAAGAAGAAAAAGGTCTCAAAATTCGGGGGAAAAGAACTTGTCAAGTTGCTGATGCTATGGCGTCGAATGTAAAGCCCGCCATCCTTCAATTCCCACTTTGGCTTCTCTTGATCATACGGGTATCCGAGCACCATGCTAATCATTTTCTTTCCGACGCAGATTCACCGACGAGGCAGACCAGCAACGCGCACTCATCGAGATGCATGGGCTTTATCGCCTTTATCGATCCGATGCTGACATGTCGTCCTCTGCGACCGCCAAGTTCAAGCCCCCGCAGCCCGACCTCGGACCCGGCGCCCTCCCTGCGTCTGCGTCCGCGCCCAGCTACCTGAGCGCGTCCAGCACCACGCCGCTCTCCGCCTCCGTCTCCGTCTCCGCGCCGCCCGGCGAGCAGCAGCAGCCCCAGCAGGCGCCGAGCGTGTCCGCACCGATCGCGGTAACGGCGACATACTACCCCGCTGCCGGTGTCAGCGCGGAACGCAACAACGTCTTGCACGGGCGGGCTCAGCACCAGCGCAAGCAGCGCGGGGGCGGAGTACTTTGCGCAGCAACAGTATGGCGTGTAGCAGCAGCAGGTGCCGGGGCAGCCCAGCAGCGTACCGGGCCAGCAGCACCAGCCGTAATCGGACGAGCGGCGGCACACGGCGCAGGCGCGTGCGATCCTGGGGAACCTCATCGGGCCGAACGGGGAGCGGCTGACGAGCACAGATCCGTACAACACGACGGTCTTTGTTGGTGGGCTGAATCCGCTGGTGGGGGAGGCGACGCTGCGGACGCTTTTTGTGCCGTTTGGGAAGATCCACTGTGTGAAGGTGCCGGTGGGGAAGCATTGTGGGTTTGTGCAGTTTGTGCGGAAGGCGGATGCGGAGAGGGCGATTGAGAAGATGCAGGGGTTCCCAGTGGGCGGGAGTAGGATTCGGTTGAACTGGGGGAGGAGTCAGTGTGAGTGCTCTTCTTGCTTCGATGGCTCTCCTCATGTTGTACTGATTCGTATTTGCCAGACAATGCCGCTCAAGCCGCCGCACAAGCTGCCCAGGCTGCCGCGTTCGCCCAAGCTCAAACCTAAGCACAGGCCCAAGTCCAAGTTACCCCGCCGCCGCCACAGGCCGCCGCCGCGCAAGCGCCCGTCGCGGTCGTGGGCGGTCGCTGCCGCGAAAACTGCGAATGTGAATGGGCCCGGAATCACACCGGCGATGATGCAGGGAATGACGCACGAGCAGGCGATTATGCTGTTGCAGAAGTTTCAGATGCAGGTCCCCAATCAGCAAGGGCAGCAGCAGCAGACGCGGAAAGAGCAGCCGCAGCAACAGAAGCAGGGGATAGGCGGGCTGTACGCGGCGGCG
Source organism: Mycena sp. CBHHK59/15 (assembly GCA_029204085.1). NCBI lineage: Eukaryota > Fungi > Basidiomycota > Agaricomycetes > Agaricales > Mycenaceae > Mycena > Mycena sp. CBHHK59/15. Next base: position 11,636 of record JARGXW010000548.1, read on the forward strand.
GAGTTGCCCGGGAAGCGGCGAGACTCGTACGCCGGCCATGAGCATGGGGCGCCGTATAGCGCGCACACGGCGGGCCTGCCGCACCCGAGCAAGGCGTACGCGCCCGGGTTCTTCCCCGTCCCGCCCACACTGCAGACTCCCGTCGGTGCGAATGGAGGTGGCGAATGTGCCAGGCTTCGGCGAATGTGCCGCCTCTGGTCTGAATGTGCCGCCTCTGTGTTGGCCGGGTCTTGTGCATCCCGGTTTTCAATGGGGAGCCGGCGAAGTCTTCCTAACGCGTCGGCCGATGTGAGACTGGCTTGAGAGGAGTTGTAGTTGCCCACAGAGCACATCTCAAAGGCCAAAATATTGAAATAAGTTAGCATGACGCCAGCATTAGCCTACTCGAAAATCGCGTAGCTTCATGATGAGTGCCAGATCGCTGATATCGTGGATAGCCTGCACGATCCATCCGACCGACCGATCACGAAGGACACCGACTGTGGTATTCAGTCTGATTTCGACTGCATCCTTGCCCGCCTGAATCTGGCTGAGAGCTTCATCGACGATATCGCGGTGGGCAGAACACTTGATGCTCAGTTTCAATAGACGCTGAATACCGACATCGAGCGGCAGTCCGACGCTGATACAGCCGCCCGGGACGAAGAGGATGATGATGGTCGGTGGTGCTTCTTCATCCAGGCGTGGAACTCAGCGGACTTGTGCACCGGCCAGCAATCAATCTTCTAAATCGAGATTTTCGGTGGGAGATTCAGCCGCTTCTTCGTCGCTTCGAACTACGGCGCAATGATCCCATCCAGGATTTATGGTTCAATTCAAGGAATTGGGTTGTGAATTTTGTTTCTAAGCCAGGAAGAGAGGGAAATCATACCTCATGATAGGTGGGTACAGCATTTGCGAAATGGCTTTGCGCAAGGCGGGGAACGAAATTTAGCATCTGCTCAATTATTACAAGTCCGTTGCCGAGACACCGGCCCTAATGTGCTCAACCCACGGTGTAACGCACACGTGCCATCAAAAAAGTGCTCATCGCCATCATCTGCACTTCTGTCCAAAATGGCTGGTTTGAGAAAATTGCAGAGCTGGAGCTAGATGTGCCAGATACACCAGATATGCCAGACATTAGGGTGTTTCATAATTAGATTTTTGACCCCAACTTCGACCCCGATTTCGACCCCAACTTGGCCCCAACTTGGGTCACAACTTGGTCACATTTTGCGACCGGGAAGGACGGGGGATGGAGCAAATCAGCCAGTTCAAGTTGGGGCACCAAGTTGGGGTCAAAGTTGGACGTCAGATTGTGGTCCAGACCACGATCTGACATCCAACTTGATGCCCCGATCTATTTCGTGCCCCAACTTGACCTCAAGTTGGGGTCGAAGTTGGGGCACAAGTTGGGGCTCAGATTCTTTATTATGAAACACCCTATTACCAGAGGAAAAATATTTTTGTGATTAAATATTGTTTACCGGCCCAGACGATTCCTAAAGACCTAAGATTCGGCTCCTAAGACCAAGATGCTCCAAGACGTGTTGCCAAAGACGAAAGATCTGTCCACAAGACCAAAGACCGCTCTCCAAGACAAAAGATCCCAAAGACAAACATGTAGTTTTACTGATGCAGCGGTAAACTGAAAGTAAGAAGAAGAATGGAGAAAACAGATACCTTACGGTTCTCCTTATCAACCTTACTTTCCGCCGCAACCATACCCCCCACTGTATTTTAATCTGGCAACTCCGCAAATTCATTCCAGTGATAATAGATACATATACACACCACCATTTGTACCACAGCATTCGCCTAATAATATTAACCCCAGTTAATTCTCATCATCGGAGTCATCGAAGAGGTCCCAAATCTGGGTAGTTGACCTCTCAATGGTGCGATTTTCGATCCACCGTGCCAGTGTTTTACCGGTTTGCAACGCGGCACCACCCTTGGACATTGTATCTTTTGGACGATCTGGTGCAGACTTATCTCGGCTTTTGATAACACAACCAGGTTTGAATGCATGAACGTCAGAAGCACGGTACCATTTCTGCAATTCTTCCAGGTCGAGTTCTTTCTTGGGTATTGTGTGCTTGCGTCCGCGTACTTTCGTTTTGAATTCATATTCCATATGGTTGTTAACTGCCCTGATAACATGTATTGCAGGGTGCAGTTTCTTGAGATATTCCCAGTCGATGTTTGGGCCTTCTGAACGATATGTTACCTGCAAGAGTCAGATTCAAATCTTCATCCGTTGAAGAAAGCGAACCTTGATATCTTTGATGTTCGTTTCTTGAGCCTCGTCCACAGGCATGAATCCGGCATATCTGCCGGTATTATTGATCACCCAGCAATTCTCTCGGACAAAGTCACTTGAGAAAACCCGTCAATGAACCGTAAAATCTAGGTCCAATAATTTTGTACTCACCACAGCTCAGGTGGCCACTCTCTATGTAAGCCCTGGAACAATTCGAGCATCTCACCCGTATAATTGGAGTTCTTGCCCCCAATAAATCGAAAGAGCAAGGGCCAGCGAAGTGACTCTCCGAAAAAGGCGACCTTGGGACGTTGGAGTCCACGTGGTGTGCACCAAGGAGCAGGCTGCCAATCCCTCGAAATCTCCGTGCTCGAACACGTGATCTAAGGTCTGGTCGATAAGCTCTTGCGGGAAGGGAAAGTCGTGCATGGCAAGGAGGGCCATGCAAGAGCGCGCAAGGGTCGAAACCCCAGCTTTCGGAAGATCTGCTGTATATATACTTGTCACGCGCATTGAGTGCTGCGCACGCTGGATTCTACCGATCGCCGCCGCTGATCACAATCAAATGGAGAAGAAAATGATCGCTCTGATTCAGAAGAAAACTGAGGTGCTGTTTAGCTGACAGAAGCAGTGCCATTCAAATTAGATTTGAAGCTGACATTTGCCGAAGCTTCAATCAACACTGTTTCGACGTGGGGCGGCTCGTTACTGTCCTACCAAGTGGAAGGAACATCGGATTTGAACAACATCATGGCGGACTTTGAAGAGGATGGTCCGGGGCATCAGACTTTTGACATTTTGATTGTGGTGTTGTACAACGCCAAACAACGCGAAAAAACGCCTGAAAATGCGTGAAAACGCCTCAACGCGCAACGCCCACAATTTTCATCAAAATTCTCACAACGCGGAACAAAGATCTGCCGATTGCATCAGAAGCGGCAATAATCCCGACAGTTTTCGACCTGTCCAAGTGTCTTCCCCACCACACTAACAATTATATGCACTTTGGGACCCATCTGTCATCTGCACCAGGGTTGGACAGCCCGTCAGTGCGGCAAGCGAGGCAAGTGTCCAGGACGTGCCTCATTGCGAAAGGTATCCAAAATGTCGCCCGGAAGCCGCGCCAACAACCTCTCGAGCTCATTCATCGCAGACAAAACACGACAGCCGACATGGCGGGAGGAAGTGAGTGACGGGTCACGAGTCACGGATAGGTCACGACACTGTTTGCCGGGGGTGTTGGGACAGATCCCATTGCAATGTGTCGGATTTTGTGAATGACGTATCCATGTGTTGGATATTCTCAGATTCGTGTCGCTCTTTCTGAGTGTGTCGGATATTCTCAAAATTGTGTCGGCCATTCTGACAGCTTTTGGCGTGTGTCGGATTTGAAAGATGTGTCGCTGTGTCGGCTGTCCTATATCCTCACATATTTAGCGCACAGATTCTTATAATAGCAGTAGTATCGCCGGTACAAGCAGATCTGAGCCCAGGCTTTGTCATCCTCAATGTTATGAGAGATGGGTTCAAGGGAATGCGTGTTCCCATTTTCATCTGAATATATTGTGTTCTGGAGCAGCTCATTGACATCCAAGTTTAACACCAGCTTGGAGTAGGCAAGAATGTTTTTGAGGATGAAGAAAGCTTCACAGCCAAGACGGTTTGACCGTGCACGTTCATCGCCGAGAATGACAGCCCCATCAGCTGTGAACGTCATTCGGTTCTGGTGGTGGGTGATGGGAGCGCCGGTGTTTCCAAAATGAAGAGGAGGAGAGACAGCAAAATGAGTGTTCCTGGTATCACCGGAATTACTGGGGTATTTGACAAATGCAACACGGCACTGCGGTGGTGTGGCTTTCCTGATCTCGTTAGCCTGGGCATAAGCAAGAAATGCAGCCTGTGCTGCCGGATCAGCAGTAGGTGCTACGCCACAATGCGCATCTTTCCCTTTGAATGCTGTCCAGAAGATCCAAACATCAAGCTCCCGGATGTACACCCCCGGACGCCCACACAAGAAAAGGCCTGGATCATTGCCCTTAGCCAGCTTGACCAAGATTGTGACTAAAGTAAGGCCAGCAGGGTCGTCTTTATCATCCTCATGTGGCTTCCCCTGCACCCCTATGCTTTCCGACAAATCTTTGTCGGTTGACTGACTGTTTAGTGTTGATACAGAGTTGAATTGACAAGCAGGTGGACCAGGGTCAAGGCCGCCAAATGCCATGACGTTGTTATCAATGGCATTGAACTCCATCATCTCCCACTCCCACTTGGATACACAACATGGCATGATGAGGCGATAGAGTTTGTGCAGTACTTGAAGCACCTCATTGATACGTGCCCTGGCCTCAGGCGTTGCTGTCTGAACTGCAGGAAGAAAGACACCATAACCCTCCCCTTCGCCATGTGTGGAGGCAAGATTGAATGAGCCGTCTCCAGGACACAGATTCGGATTGTTTTTGGAGCAAAGATTTGTCTGCATCCCCGGGAGTTCAAACAAAGCAGGTGTGCCCTCGCTAGTATCAGTTTCTCGAGTGCCCCATGTAAGAATCCAGAGCCGCTGTGCCATGGCTGTCAGCAGAGAAGAGGCCGTCACTCTCTGTCACAAAAATGTCACTTGTTCGCACCGGCACGGCCCGCAAGGGCAACCCAAAGCTGCAGAGCCTGCCGGCCTGAATTTTGCTCTTATTTTTGATTCTCGCTTAGAAGACCTGTTTTCTGCCATTATTAATTAGGAAACAACGATAGATAATATTCGACTTCAAGGCTAATATTATTAGCCTTAATTTTAGTGAATTCAACTGTGTCCCGGCCCATGGCCGAGAGCTCTAGAAAACCGATTGGTGCAACAGTTTAGACAGTATACAACATCCCACACAACCTTCAAATCACGACACAAGAGATGATCTCCGAAAAACATGCAAAATAATATATTATAATTACTACCGGCGGTATGGAAAGATTCTGAGGACGTCATGCCCTGCGGAATTGTCGTGTGATTCTGCTCATATAGTTTTCAGAAACGTACGCTGAGAATTGAGGTCAGAACAGCTGTTCTGGCTGAAATGATCAAAAACAGCTCAAAAGGAAAAAAAAATCGGCCGCGCCCTAAGTTCCGCAAAGAGCTGTAAACACAACTAAGATATATGAGAGGGAAACGGTACCTGTGGATGCGATGGGGACACGAGAAATCGATTTCCGAGGCACCCTTTTGGGTGCAGCATACGGAGCTCGGGCCGACTGACTGAATGACTGGGGCGCAATATTTGCCCGCGCTGTCATCAGGTTGGCTCTTTCGAGCCGGGTTAATCGCACAAACGAATCTGAGTCACCACTGCTGACCACCTTACCCTCCTCGTCTTCGTCTTTGTTCTCACTCTGCTCCACCTCCCCTGTCCCATCCACCTTCCCATCCTCTTCAAGCTCACCCGCCCTGCCCCGCTGAATCAAGCCCGGCAATGTCTTCCATTCGTCGGACAAAATTTAATTTTGCCCGCGAAGGCAGCGCACAGGTGGCTCTGCAGCCGTGCTTGCATAAGCCGTTTCCCCCTCCAGCTGGGGTCCTCCCGGAAGCCCTCGTCGGTGGCCTCTCTTTGCGCAGCTCACAAGAAAAGCGCAAGAAACTCAAGGCTGACTTCGAGAGCGGCTCCCTGAAAATCTCCGATGCTGAATATAAACACCAGATGGCCGCCCTTCAAGTAAAGCCCACGCTGTCAACCGGAAAGCAGACAGCCACAGAGTACTTGACTTGATGTATTCCAACCCAGGAGCCCGCATGACCTTGATATGCACAAAAGCGGTTGTTAAATTTGGGGGTGGTTCAAGTTGGCCTTGTTGTCTTGCAGCAATCTCATGCATTGAATCGTCCCCAGCAAAGATGCGGAAGCCATTTTCGGCACTAGACACTCTGAAGTTCGGATCGTAGGTCATTGGTTGATCAATTTCGACTTGTTGCAGATTTGCATCCAATTCCACTGCTGTCAGTTTTATATCATCGCAAAGGTCAGTCATAGGAGCCAGTGGATTCCACTTTGGCATAATACAGTCTATCAATATCTGCGCAGAAAACGAAGGCGAGAAAGCCGCAGCAGATATGATGAAGTCGTCTAATGCCAGTTGTAGGTGAGCGAAGTCACCGTCCACACATCCTCGATACAGGTGCATATGTTTAATTGCCGCCTCAGGGGATCACACGTGCACTCATCTTCACCAGAATCGCACGCGATCATCCGGGCAAAATCTTGATGGCCACGCAGTCGATAATGCATCCAACCAGATTTTTGGCCAGGTTTCTTGCACTCGCTGGACGTCGAGGGTGAGGTGTCTCGCTCATCTTGTGAATTTGCGAGTTCAGTTGCAAGGACAAACCAATGCAAGTCGGAAATTATGCGTGTCCCACCATTTCGTTGCTCATTTCCCACAGATTGCAACAGACAGCGACCCGCAAACAAATTGAGCTGGTAGACATTGCTTAGGAATATCTTGGGCGGTATTATGGCGGCAGAACCGTTGAAACCTTCGGATAAACACTAAACTGTGTGGTACACCCCCAATTTGGTCAGGTATTGCTGAGAGGTCAGAGGCACGATATCCGAAGAGATCTGACAAAAGATTAGCGGAACACCACGAGAATCATTCTGTGATCTCGGCTCTGGGATGATTTTAGATTTTTGGTCAACAAGCTCTCTCTCTGTACAGTTCTCAAAAAATATCCCATTCAACCTCTTCTGTGCCTGTGTGAGACCCATCCGTCCAGGCTTAATGTGCCTATTTGCCCCCGTTGCATTTTGGTGGTGCGACATGTGTACGACATGGTCCGTGCGCATTGACGTGATTGACCAAACAAGGCCAACGTTGGTGCGCTGTCTCTTCTTTTCCGCCCACTTCACCCCCGTCCTCCTCATCGCTCGATGGCCCATTGTCGACAAGATGGCCTCATGCAACACTCAACGCCTCAACCACATCTATTCTGCTCTTTAAGAGACGCACAGCGCTCAATTCCATTTACTCTGTAGTCGCCTCCAAGACTTCTGACTCCTGCAAGTCAACACAATCACTGGTGGCGTCAAGGTGGACTGCTTCCCTTTCTCAAGCCTGAACCCCTCAAGACTATCTGGTATCTTCAAGAGTCAACAGTGCAACATGTTGCAAGTCATCTGGGCTCTGGCTTTGTTGTCACAAGTTGTCTGGGCGCGTTTTCCACCAAGTGCTGTCTCCATCCCACCCGACTCCCCCAACAACATTCTCTTCGATTTTCTTAGATCCCGTTATGGGTGTGGCCATTCTGTCTCCCATCTCGTCCTGTAGTCAACCGTTGTGTCGTAGTCATTACATTATAATACAAAAATTTCCCCAATAATCTGATTTTTATTCATTAATTGGATGGTCTGTGCTGGCCTGTGTAATATTCTGCAGAGCTCATGCAGGAGCTCCGGGGGATATGGGGATTTCAGAATGGCCAGGGGATTGTAGTTTTTGGTATCCCGGGGAGGTTCTCTCGGATCTCCCCACGCACAAGTCCCGATATGGTAGCCGGGACGTCCGTGGGAGCTCCGACCAAATTGGTGGTGTAGTAGTGAAAGAAACGGTATTCGTGACTCGGAAAGGCTCCCAGAGCGTTATATCAGCTGCTAGTGGCCCATAAATAATGATTAGAGTATTTTAAATTTTTCTCTATCGACTCAAGTGGCTTCAAGTCACCTCGAGTCGACTTGCGCCGACTCGCGAGTCGCATCAAGTCGTACACGTGACTCGACTTGACTCGTTCCAAGTCGACTTCAAAAGTGGACTTGGGAGGTTCAAGTCGCAAGTCGCGGCAACATTATGCACGATCATGGACTTCCATCCAGACACGCATAACCGTCACTGCTGTGATCAATGTGATTGACGAAAAAGCCGAAGAACGATGCACGTACACTCATTAATCGCCACCAACCACCTCGAAAATTTGCATTTCGCCCGCCACAGGCTTGAAGGTGGTGTCACAGTCGAGGGTACAAAGATTGTGGATCGAACAGAGCAGTTTGGGGTGCGCACCAAAGATGACTCACTTCCCGTCACGAGACAGCGAGCTTTGGAGATATCTCTTCTCCGCGCTCAAGGCCTCCTGGTCTGCAAGGTAGGTTGCGACCTCTGAAACAAGGAATTGTCACCAAGCGAAGAAGGATGAAAGTAAAAAAAACAATTATGCTGCCTCGTAATGGCTGCGGTTGATGAGAGTTTGTTCCACTCAGCCTTCACCTGCTGAATGATGCGAGTCTTCGTGTCGCGGCTGATCAGCCCAGGATGGAATAGGCTAGGTGTCTTTCCATCGAGCAGGTCATTCGTCGATTGTGCTGCATATGTTTAGCATGTGCAGCGCCAGGCCTGAGAAAAACAAATGAACTCGTACCATTCTCAACCTTGTTAACACTTGCCCCAGGACCAAACTTGCGAACACACTCACGATACCTCTCCGCGACCGCGTGAGGCGAAGCACGTGAAAGTCATGCTTTTCAATGCGCTGTGAAGCACGTGAAAGTCATGCTTTTCCATTCAGCACGTCCGGTGGTGCAGCGTGTCACAGATGTCAAGAAATGAATTATTCTTTTGGGACGGGAAAGTTGAAATCATCTCATGTCTGGTAAATGGTCATTTTTTGGTGAGTTCAACAGTCAATCACCCAAAGACTCACTTCAGGATCATCACGTGAATTTCGGAGTGTCCGCCCGCTGTTCCGCTGATGAAAATCACCATGACGATGCAGGCTTTTTGCTTTTCTCTTGTCCCACCATGCCCACTCGGCGAACTCGTCTGCCCCAGGAAATCTCAATCTGTGTAATAGACTGCCTGGTGGACGATCAAGACCGTAAGACTCTCGCGGTCTGTTCCCTGGTCTGCCAAACGTGGTTTTCAATCACGCGACCACACCTCTTCAAAGACGTCGTTGTTTCAAGCAACAAAACCGTCTCATTTTCCAAAATACTGGCCTCACCCGCGCGCCAGTCAATGGTAGCGACATCTGCTCATATTCGGACGGTCAACTTTCCAGGGCTTCCTCGCCTACTTCACATTTATCCACCAACTGGCGAGGACCTGCTGTATGCAAATGCGGTGGGAGAAATTCTCACCGCGATCCCCCAACTCACCGCCCTGCGGTTAGGGTCAATACACTGGCCCAATATTGCCCTGCGAAAGGCGACCTTATCGCAAATGAATCTCGACTCTGTGGTTATGATGGACTTGTCGATGCTGGTGCAGGTCATTTCGAATCTGGAGGCGTTGGAAAGCCTCAGATTGAATGTTCACTTTGCTCGGACATTTCCCGGACCCATATCAAGTTCTCCTCCTTCACTTCAACGCTTGAAAACATTAGACTGTGATCACATCAGCGATCATCAGTTTTTCCCCTGGCTTACATCCCTTGCTCCCCTGCCCCCCATCACATCTCTTTCGCTCGGAGACCAACTTTTTCCTCACACTCCCGGTGCCCTCCAGTTAATAATGGCGACATCGGAAACGCTTCGATGTTTCAAGGCTTCGCGAATTTTGTCGCCGCAAGGTGCGTATCCGGACCAGACATTTAACACGATCTGATTCTCGTACACAGTCTGCTTACCCAACTTATTTCATTCTCACAAAGATTTACGAAGCGTGACACTCCTCGTCAAACGTGATTGCAGTCCGCCCGAACTATTTTTGAATCGAGAAACCACATACGAGGCGCGAAGCGTCGATGAAAGGGGAAAGTCATATACAGTTGTAAACTTCAAGCTTGGTGGAGATAAAGGGACCGAAGACGTATGAAGGATGTGTTCGTACTGTTAGTGTGTGGGACTCCGACCCGAAAAAAAATTATCCTAACCCTGTTTATCATCCATGGGCCGCATACCCACTGAAATCCTTTCTGTGTATGCCCAATCTTCCGGCAAACCAAGCCGCGACCACGGAGTGAAAACTGCCATGAGGATTGTGGGCGTGAACCTGGGAAGGAGGCTCCCTGAAACCCGACACCGCGACACGGCGGCTAACATTCATCAAGTCCGACACATTCCAGAAAGTCCGACACATGGGTCTGATTGTCTTCCAACTCCGACACATACCTGTACCTAAGTATTAAATACGTAGACGAATATCACATTGTTAAATTGTTAAATCGCCAAGCATGTATTAGCCTTTAGCCGGCCGAACACCAAATTGGGGTTACTTCTTGCTCTTGATTAGGAAACTTCGCCGGATGGAGCACTCCGCCTGCCGTGTTTAGCGATCGGCAATGGTCGCACACCCAGTAAACACGGCCATGTGACCGCGACGCGACGCGTACAGCAGCGTAAGTTTCCTTAGCACACTGAAGGGATATTTGAGCCGTGTGGTGCTGAAGGGTTCAAACTATGAATTCATCACTTTGCAGTGCAAAATGTTCTCCAAGTGCAAAATGGACTTGCTTCACCTCAGTTCTTACCAGATTGCCTTCGGAACTCGCGGGATTTATACGAAAGCCTTGTAGCATTCGAACGTACAAAAAAAAAAAAAAGGCCGTAGCACTTCAAGTGAAGGTTCAGCACGAATCTCACGTAAAAAGAAACTAGAGCAAGCAATCACTATAATTTGGGACATCAAGTTGAACCAAAGTTGAACATGGCATATCGTGCTTTCAAAGAGCTGCGCCACCGGATCCTTGGCCCTTGAGGACACCAAGACTTCAAACATGCCGGTTCCTAGATGGAACACCTTGGACTTAGGATAGGCTCGTCCCATGCTGTACCAGTTACATGTAAAAGTACGAATGATGTAAAAGATACATTAATTTTGGGTGTATACTATGGGTCGGTAGACCTTTTCCACACAGAATTCCGCGGAAGAGCGATGACGTGCATTGGATTTGATGTTAACGGAGTGTATGCTAACATCAAACCCGATGAACGTCATGAAATAGTCATCGATTAATCCCCTGGGATCTTTCCTCCTGGTTTTCGCCGTTTAGCAAGCATTGTGAGAGTTTCTGGTTAAGCCGGATCGAGATCAACCTAAATAGGTTGAGCTGCATATAGGTTGATTTGTGCCCCGGAGGCAGCACGGGGAAATGAGCCTTACATAGGTTGAAAATGTTACTATATCTGACTAGGAAGCTGGGCACACAAGGAAGCTGGGCACTTGCCAAATATCAGGATCACTAGTATCGGATGGTGAGGATTTGGACTTGTGGGAGGTAGTACGACCACTGAGGACCACCCATGTCAAATTTTGAGGCCGAATGATGTGTTGTTCGAAAGCTGTGTTTGGTTTGATGGCGGGCCGGATGGTGAGAAGATCATTTCCTTAACGCTGAGCGGCCATCTCACCTGTTTCTCGACCAATCCTTGGCCAATTCACCAGTTCTTTGATTCGTTCTGATTGCCGAATGTATTGCACTAGTATCCCACATCAAGTGCTTCCAAAAAGTGCTCTTTCCTTGCTCAACCTTCATGAATAAACATTATCTGCCTTCAAGTATCCCACCGCCGCGACGTGTATATCAAACAGCCCTTTGACCCTACGGGTCTAGACCTTCACCTCATTCATTATGATGTATAAAGCTTCAATATCGAATGTATACCGCTATTATATCTGTCTGATACTTCTCTCAACGTTGACCATGCACCAAATCACCCCATTTTCACTAGTAACAATGTCTAAATGCCAGGTTCTCGACAGTTCGACTCGGGAGTGGAACGAAGGGCCCGGATATATTGATCGACTTATTATGAAGCTCTCCTAAGCTTATTTTGGGCAATTACACCCTCTCACTGTTGCGCTGCAGTCGTTTGATCGGCAGTTTGGATCCTGTTGCATGTGCCTGGCATCCCTCGGAGTGACTCTGACAACGACCGGACCAAGTACACTGTAGTCATCCTCACATTATTCAAGCCATGGTCAGACACAAAGTCTTCTCCTCTCAAGTCTCCAGATGTAGCTTCGAAAGCTTTCATACAGTACCTGTCCTCAACGGGTGATTTCATCGACTTCGACACCGCATCTTGGGAAGAAATTCATGTAAGCCCAATCATATGGATCTATCTGCACTCATTCACCATACTCTTAGGGGAACGTCGACCCGATTCAGGTTTGGTGAGCGTTTTCGGGCTCCAGCCACCTTGCCGAGCTTGCGGAGTTTGCAATCATGATCTTGATCATCGTCGCAAATCAAGCGGGTTGCGAGCGCACATTTTCTCGGAACAATCCGACCACCGCAATAGGTTGGGCCTCAAGAAAATCGATAAGAGAACCAAGGTATGCCCTTTATTCAGCACACAACTCAATAATAATATTTACGCCCTTCAGATCAAAGCCGACATCCTGTCGGATCACAAAAAACAAGGGGTTTACAAGGAGCGCAAGGGACGGAAGAACCACAAGTCCATAGCCGGACTGTTGAGTGTCGCTCAGTGTCGATAATTTTGAATGTATAACACCGAAGACATCTGAATGTGGCATAGTCTGATCATGGCTCGTGGATGCCAGAGGGGATGTATCGAAATGGAGTAGTGGTGGAGGGCTACGGTCGCGATTGACTTCGCGAACACGTTTCTTTTCGGGGCTCGCATTGGGTGTAGGGCCATCAGGATGATCTTTAGGGCGCTTCAAGTTGCGCGATTGAGTCGAATCAGCGGATCTCGGGTGCTGGAAGGTGAAAGCTGCTGAATGCGCCACCTTGGCGAACGAGCGAGGCAGTGATATTATCTCCATGGGTTCCGCAATTCCCCCGTCAGAATCCTCTTGTTCTGCGTCCGCTATCTGAAGCACGAAATTTAGCATGATAAATAGATAAAGCAAACAGGAACAAAATACCCTGTCCAAGATGCGATTGGCAAGTCGATTGAACATCGTAAGTCGCACGAGAACTACATCATCTTGCTTGATCAAGGGAGATTCGGGATATACAGAGTGCTCGGCGGCGTTGGGAGCAAATATTCCGCACGAATGACCATCAGTCTGCATCGAGGACGACAAGGTGTCGACAATGAGTGGGTCTTGGCCGTGTTTGGATGCCCACCACTCGAAAGCCGCACGGAGAAGCGGTGGGATTTCCTCTCCAAATGAGTCTCCATACAGGAGCATGCGCTTCGGCCCATCAACGTCGACAGCAATCCAGTGCTTCTCCGTGTTGTGAGCCCCCAGGTGAGCGATGGTTATTAATCGTTCCCCATGACAAAAAATATCGTTTCCCAACGAATTGAGCCACCGCATCCCAGGGTCTTCGTAATTCACGGAATCTCGCTTTTTGAAGGCGTGGGCGAGTTTGTCGGAGAGATAGGCGGACTCGATGCGCACGGACCCGACCAGCTCCGGATCGCCCGCTACTCTTTCTCGCAATAGTTCAAGCATGTCGTTCTCGTCCGTGGTGCTCAACCAATTCGCGCCGAGGAACCGCCAGAGAGTGGATTGGTTCGGTATCAGAGAGGCCGCGCTTGGCTTCGTTCCATGGTAAATCGCGAGAAGGCGGCTGGTCTCTGTCGCCAGCTTCCGAAAATCTGCTCTCTTCTTCTGTTGCATCTGTTTTTTAACCCAGTCTGCTGCATTAGTCCAAGGCTTCCGAATTTGTGTCCTAGTGTCCATGACACTGTTCCAGAACGAGATGGTCCACAACGGGAAGTTGGTGACGGTGTCGCCGGGGATATGCCCGTACTTGACCGCGGTATAGCCATCTAGCCACGCTTGCTACCTCCGTTTTTTCTGGAACGAAAATTTCACCATAAAACTACCCTATGTTCATGCTAAATATCGAGTCTAAAAGTCCCTAAGTCAAAACTGCGGGTTGACATGAAGTCATGTCTGCTACCATACCACTCTTTGAGCCGACGTCTTCAGTATTCTGGAGCGGCGGGGTGTTCCTGCGGGAGAACTAGGCTGGCGTTTTCGGCCTGAGTTGGTGGACTGGGTCTCACCATCGAGCTGTGATGTTCCCAACAACCAGGCAAGGTTACTCTTTCAAAGTACAACTCCATCACACCTTGAGCAGCCGTGATATTTAAGCAGTTCAAGGTCACCTCAGAAGCTCTCACATGCCAATTCCCTTCAATGCATTCAAAGCATCCAAAATTGCAAGGGGACATCAGTTTGTCTTTCATCTGTAGTCAGTAACTCGAGCATCAAGTCGTTGGATTTCCTTGTCTGTTACGGGTTGCATACAGAAAGGCACTGAAGTATTGGAAGCACTTTGCCATGCTCTCTTTCGATACATACTATGGTTACATGGTATTGAAAAGAATTCAGTCCACAGTTCCGAAGCAATACAACAACACTTGTTGAGATTTAAAACAGCCATTCTTGTTTTCAAATCAGACATGAGTAAGGCTGTAATACTCCACCCCTTTACATTGGTTGCATGGTGTACTGATGAAGACGATGATTATGAGGAAGCCCCTTCTGCAGACGTCAATCCCCCGAGAAAACGTGAGTTATGTTATTTTCTTTCCGGCGCCTGGCTGAATTATGTTCGCAGGAAAATCCCGAAGCGATGCCGATGGCGATGACAGTAGCGACGATGGTTCGAAGCACGGTGCGTAGCGGCTGCTTGTTAACTTCGTATGTTTTTAACCCGCTTGATCAGTTCCGGGCCCGGGCGGTAAACGCAGCCATATCACCAAGAAGGGTAAGATTTCCTTTACACCTCCCTCCTGTAAGTCTCACCGCCGTGTGGTAGGCGACAGACAGCGACAGAAGCGCCGAAAGTCCAGCCCAAGCATCAGTTCCGATCCGACTGCCGTCGATGTTGATGGTATGCTGCTCGATGTTCAGGTACAAGCCATAGCATCGGAGCCGGTGGTTTTAGAGCCCACTGTCCTCGATTGTGACAGTGCCGTCGGGGGCTGAAGTGAGACACATGTCAGGGGTGTGAAAAATCAGACAGAAAGAGAACACTGACTACTTCTGAGGTTTTTAGCTGCCGCCGCGGGTAAATCTGACGATGCGGGCGCAGATGCAGTGTCGCTGGACTAGATATCAGTAGAGAGCAGATCATACATGTCAGATGACTTACCAAAGCGCCGCCAATTCAGTGACCAATCGCGTCAACTTGATGCTCGCGAGGTCTGGCGGGATCTCAGCCCACTCAATTTTGCGGAGATATTTGATGAGCAGGTCCATCCCCAGTTTTCCGCGGCGAACATGGATTAAGCGGCCATCAGAGTTGCGACAGGCTGGAGACTCAGCAAAAAGAATGTCCATGCGTCGATTGAAGATCAATTGCACCGTCGGGTCTTCACCCTGAACGTTGGTGATAACATGGTAAATCTTGTCGTCTTTCGTGGCGATGGGGATGGTGGAAGGGAAAGATCGCGAGAGGACGATGATCTGGTTGACAAGGGCGTCCAAGGCGGCAACTGGTAGGTCGAGCGATGTCAAAACGACGCGACGCGACAAGAGTGACAATGATCAACTCACCGGCAGGTTCACCGTTCAAAGGATCGGAGGCTGGTATTCGCTGGCGAGAGCCTTTAATAATGAAGTTCGGGTCGGGGTTGTCGCGTGAGCCGCGGGGGCCATGGCGGGGAAGGGAGAGCGCGAAAACTTGACGCGTCTGGTCACAACTTGAATGTCACCATCTTTTTATATCAGTGAGATGCCGAACCTGCCGAACACGGCCGCTGCATACCTGGGATACATTCCAGCTATTTTCGAAACGTTAGACAGTTTCGATTTTCGAGCTGAGTTCGGGCCGGCAGACCGCCGCTCCACATTCGCTATTTTTGGAAGTCCTGACGCAATGGCTTCGAGTCGTCCGGCTCTGTACGATACAGTAACTTGACTCTTCACCACATGCCTCGAGGGAATTGCCGCCACATACCTCAAACGTCAGACCATTCGTCATTGTGGAGGCTTGTGCAGTGGAGGCTTGGTGGAGGCCAGTGAGCGGAGTGCGGCGTTGCGATGGCAATCCTCTAAATTTAGTTACTATTGGAGCGACGGAACTCTTGCCGAACTCAGCTCGAAAATCGAAACTGTCTAACGTTTCGAAAATAGCTGTCATGCATGTGAAAGAAAAATGGGGCCATTGCAGAAATAAGCCCATTTTTCATTCACATGTGTCGCAAGCAGCGGTCTCAAGCCCCCGAGTCCGAGTCCCAGAAATTCGGCCATACCAACAGGTTTGATCCGGTGGGAGGCCCGGGCCTCAGGGCCCGGCTTGGGCTTTAGAATCTCAAGCCCAAGCCCTGAGCCCGCTCAGGCCCTGCGGCGGGCTCGGCTCGGCTCGGGCCTGGGTGGGCTCGGCCTGGCGGGCCTCGGGCTTGAGGCCGAGCCCTGCACATCACTATGCCTGCGTTGCAGCAGCCGCTACTTGCAGAGCCGAGAGCTGTTCCTGGAGCTGGAGGGGAGGGTCTTGCATATGTAGTTCCTGTAACTGAGCCAGCAAGGACTGAATCTGGCCGACGATGGGGCTAGACATCGGCTAGACGGCTGGTGTGGGGAAGATGACAAAGATAAGCACAGCCACCCATAATGTGTCGGTGTCGGCTCTACTCCACACAGCCACGAGTAGAGTCGACACCGACACATTTTGCAGGCTCTCCCACTACCTCTGCTGCCCCAGCGACACTGGATGACTCAAGGGAATACATCTCAAAGACCTTCTACAGAGCCAAAAGGGGGGGAAAGGCTAGGAAGCAGGTATGAGGCGACTGGATACACCTGGGGCCTTGCTGACGCCCAGCCTCAGATTACATGTCGATTCAGGTTATCCATTCCACAGATGCTTTCTTTGAGAGCTTCAGTTTCACTCTGTATACTCAGCCAAAAAAACACGTTTTTGGGTATTTAATGCTGCAGCATTGAGGAATCAGGTTCGTCTGAGCTATCTCCGCTGTATTATCGTGCCCTGACATCCCCCCCGGCTGTACGAACACCCGCGCTCACTTTTCCGGCCGTCCTTGCTCGCCACCGTCCTCGACTCGGGCCCATATAGGCCAAAAAGCATGTTTTTGCGTATTTAATGCTGCAGCATCGAGGAATCAGGTTCGTCTGACCTATCTCCGCTGTAGTATCGTGCATTGACATCCCCCCCAGCCGTACGAGGACCTACGCTGGCTTTTCCGGCCTTCCTTGCTCACCGCTGTCGTCGACTCGGGGCCTCATAGGCCAAAACACACTTCTTTGGGTATTTAATGCTCCAGCATCGGGGAATTAGGTTCGTCTGAGCTGTCTCCGCTGTAGTATCGTGCATTGACATCCCCCCCTGCCTTAAGAAGCCTCGCGCTTGCTTTTCCGCTGCCGTCGCTCTTTGCTGTCGTGGCCTCAGGGGGTATAAACGGAGAACGTTTCCCAATTTGTAACACATAATAAGTACATCTCTATTTACCCTCTGCGGTGCTGATAATGATGACGCGGACCGATGACATTAGCGGGAAGCCGCGCTCGCAAGTCTACTACGCTCCATGCAAGTGATGGGTCTCGACTTGTCATGGAGCGTACAGGCTCCGCAGCGAGGGCGTTCAGATGGTTTCGCAGGACTGCATTAGCCGCAGTCGGATTGTCCTGCAAACTGAGTTCCCATCGGAGTTGCTCGCTTCGCATGATGAGGGCTTTCTCGTTCCCAAAGCTTCCTGCATTAACCCCCGCCCACGCCAAAAGGTCCAGGTATGTGAGTGGAACAGTGTTTGTGCTGCTCTCCTGGCTTGGCTTGTTGATCTGCAGCCCAACCTCGCCTGCAATCCGACTAAGGATACGGTACCGAGCGTAATGAACGTACACAGCGCCAAAGCCCCCGTGAGGAAGGAAAGCTAGGATATCTCGTTCATATGCATAGCGAGATGTCAAGAATGATGCAGGGGTGTGCGTTACGGGATTTCCATCCTGGAGAATTCAGATCAGGCAAGACACTTTAATCAGATGAAGAGAAGCTTCTGACCGGTTGCGCAATGTGAACTACATGGAGTCCCACTGCTCGGTGCAATTGATGCTGCATACGAAATTCCGTGGTAGACGAATCCTCCTGAACCGGATTGAGTACAATCCGGGTAGAAGCATCCTGCGTAAAGCAGGTGTCGAGCACTATTCTTTGTCAATATTCGACAGAGGCTGAAGGCTGAGCCGTGAGGTGCCCGAAGTCATGACTATGCATGGCAGTGCATTAGAGGGAAGATCCCGTAGGAATCGCATCAGAAAGCCGCCTGCAGCCAGGTCCCGCTCGGATATGCCGTGGACAAATTCTTGAACCGAAATGGTTGGCATGTCGAGACAGAGCAATACTAATTGCTCTGGGCGATAGATCAAGGTGCGCGAAACGGTCTCCGTGCATATTTCCAGGACTATGCAAGACTCATCATAATGGCCTGAGTTGGGGTTGATTGCGGAGTTGGAAATGGCCTGGGAAGATTCCAAACAGTTTCGGAGTTCTGCTTGGCAGTCAACATAGGCTCGATTGTAGCCTGAGCAACTGAAAAAACGGGATTTCATCATCATCTGGAAGGTGACAGACCAGGTGACCACACCTTGACAAATCACAGGTGACAAACCTTTGTCCGCGTCTCCGCAGTCCTTGAGTGCCTTGCATACTGAAATTGACACTCTCTTGTTCCAGAAATATCTCCTCAAATATATATCTGTCGAGTGTCATCTGTTGCAACTTTAAGTCCATGTTCGCATTTAATTCACATATTTGTGACAGCTCTAAGTTACCAGTTAAACCACCAAACACCGGCCCCACTGTTCAGTCAGAAACAGAGTTTGAACTGTGTTCAATTTTTTTAAACAGGGATTGTTCGTCTCGATGTTTAAACAGTCACCACAGCTTTCCCCAACCATACACAGTCCGCGCCAAGGCACGGTTTAACTGAACCACCTAAGATACTATATACACCACCGATCCGTCCGAATGTAAAATAAATAGTCGGAAATAATATCAGAGCGAGCTTGAGATGCAACGTAGTGGAAGTCCCAAAATTATGTCGATTCAAGCTGCTTTGGCTCGAGGTGGAAATAACAGCAATAGAAACATTTTTTTAAAGTTTTACACCACGTGTCGCACAAACATTTACTTGCAATCTCAATACGATGTCTTCCTCTCGTCCGCACCATGTCATTTCTTGGGCTCCAGTTGTTATGTCCTCGTCGCTTGCACTTCCAAATCCAAGTCCTGCAAACTCCGTCAAGAAGCATGACTTCGCGCTCCAGATAGACACAGAAAATGCCCTGTTTAGAATTTATCATTCTCCTTTTGGTTATATTCTACTTACCGTCGGTGGTTGACCCTGTCTTTGGTTGACCCGTCAACCCGTCGACGGACGGGTAACGGGTGCCCGAGGCGCCGCCTCAAAGGCCGACAGCATAGGCGCAAGACTTGGATCCCAATCGGCGGGTGGGGCAGGGTAAAGAGCGGGAGATGTCATCTCCTCCAACATCGCAAATTCTGAGGTGGGGCTGGAGTGAGAAGTGTGGCTGTGGGAAGGCCAGTCGAATTCCGAGCTCGGAGTACTTGAAACCGGAAATGAAAATTCGGATGAGTACATATCCTCAAATCCGGAGTAACTGTAGCCTGATGATGGTGTAGAAGATCCCGTCCGAAAGGAATCAATAGGAAAATTGTGGTCGGAGGTATCCTGGAAAAAAGAGCTGGTATCTGAGACCCAACTCGAAGCAGATTGGTCGAGGAATGGTGTCCGCCGCGACAGAGCCCTTCAGCCCCTCCAGCTCGAGTGTGTACCGTGTCCGGAACAGATGCATAGTAGTTGATCGCCTGCGCCTCGGCGACCGGTAAGCACACCGTAACCCAACGCACCTTGATGCTAGGCTTGACCTTATTCCTGTGCGACACCTTTTCTCTGCAGAAGCGTTTGTTTTAGTCACAGACGGTATAACCCCCCCCCCCCCCCCCCGGTAGGCTGGAGATAATTTTGTGGGTCAACTCCAGTACGCAACGAAACCCGGGTGGCTGGGATCATCAAGAGAAGTCCCAAACATATCACCCAAAGCATATTTATGAATAGGGATGGGCACAGGTCCGGGTCCAGTTTAACTGTTCCGGACTCGAACCTGGAAAACCTGCAGGTCTACAGGTTGTCCACGGGTCGTCGGAATTGATCGGATCGGCACCGTCAAAACGGAAGCTCACTAATTGAGGTTTTTAAATGCATCGGGTGCTTAACAAAACTTTGGAGTACCTCTCATAGCTGTGAGCCATGTCAAACTGCCTTGAAATGACCTACACTCATCTCCTCTTTACTAGGCGCTTGCTCTCGAAACAGTGGCACCCAAAGGGAAGATTGACGCAGCGCCAGGTCAAACCTGCCATCTACACTTTGCCCGCACTTCTCTCAATCTATGGCTGATGGCAACTGCCGGGACACGCGAGGACAAAACTACCCGCAGCAGTCAGAACCGAGTGGAAGCTTGCTGAATCGAACTCAGCATGATAATCATCAGATGCATGTTCCCAGATCTCCAACTCCACCTCCTGCCATGATGATCTTCCACAGTGCCATTCTGATACAGAGTGGCAGGAGGTGGAGTTGGAGATCTGGGAACATGCATCTGATGATTATCATGCTGAGTTCGATTTAGCAAGCTTCCACTCGGTTCTGACTGCTGGGGGTAGTTTTGTCCTCGCGTGTCCCGGCAGTTGCCATCAGCCATAGATTGAGAGAAGTGCAGGTGAAGTGTAGATGGCAGGTTTGACCTGGTGCTGCATCAATCTTCCCGTTGGGTGTGACTGTTTCGAGAGCGAGGGCCTAGTAAAGAGGAGATGAGTGTCGGACAAAAGAAGGGGCCACCGAGTGCCTCGATATTGAGGTTGTTTGGAAGGTCGACCAGTGCTCGAAGTGGTTTGCCTGCCGCCTGAGTCCAGTCAGAAAGCAGTAAAATGTATTTAATAGTGATACTCGAACCTCTGCCAGCTCCTCGCCTTTGGCTACGATTGGGGGGAGGGGATTGGCTGTAGTTCACAATTGTCGGACTGTTGATCTGTATCAAATGTCCTTGGACATTATTGAGCTCAGAAACAACCTTGGCAAGGCAACTTTCAGATCAATCGACGTAAGATATCATACTAACCGATCTAGAGATTAACAGTGATTGCGAACCTTAGGCATGTGTGGCAGTTGGCCGCACATGGCCGGTTCATAGATGCAAGGGCACAATGAAACAAGTGGTTGATATAGAGGACGAGAAGATGGTACAGTGGTGGATGCATGAGGGAGTGAGCATTCCTATATATATGTGGCCTGGTTGGGGGACAGCCTTAAACCTACTGTCGACCGTAGGTTCAGGCACTGTCACCTGTGACCTCAACTTTTCAGTTCAACTTCAATTTCACCTGGCTTGTGACCTGTGACTGAACTCATCATGGTCGAAATGGTACAGTCCGTTAACCGATCATATGCAATGGAAGCATATAAACGGCGCTGAATCCTGACAAAAGCACAGCAGCGGAAGAAAATTTTCAAAATTTGCACCTCTGGCATCTATTTTCAGGCCAATCCTGACATTTTTGGCCGAATTTCGGCTTTAAATCCCATCCGAATACTGACAAATTCCTGTTCCACGGACAGGCCTTCAGTCCGGTCCTGTTCTTGTGGATCAAATCTCTCTCTTTATGACAATCCGTCTTTAAGCTCTGCTTTTGGCTTATCAGTCCCTGGACTCCGGAACATCAGCCCAGAACTTCAGAAAGAGGCTTCCATTCCATATATTTTGTGCTTCCATTCTCCATATTTTTATGCTTCCATTCCATATCATATTTTTTATGCTTCCACATATTGGATTATGGAATGGAAGCATTAAAAATATGATATGGAATGGAAGCATAAAAATATGGAGAATGGAAGCACAAAATATATGGAATGGAAACATCCTCTTTATGAGTTCCCGATTCGACTACTTTACCCTCCTTCATACATCTGATCCGTATTGAGTGTTGAGCAAGAGCACGACCGGGCGACAGAAACAACAACAACAACAACAACAACAACCACCACGCCCCACGCCCCGCGCCCCTATTTTGTCACTCTGGCCTTCCCCGGCTCTAAATTTTGGACCACACCCTCCTTGAGACCTCCTCATTCATCAAACCCATCCCAGAAAATTTTTCACCGACGCGTTCTTCTTCCTCACGTCAATCTTTGACACGCCGATCTGATGGACGTCTCACCGCGGAAGAAGCCTACTTTTCCCCCCCGTAAAGCTACCAGAACCACCCCCAACGACGACGACGACGACGGGGACAACTTCGGCGCCGTTAATGCGCCTCTAGGTGTCTCCCTTCTACTGCGGAGTGTCTACACCGCCGGCGTCGCCATCACGACCACCAGCGCCGTCTCCCTCGCTCAGAAGACTATCGACAGGCTTCTTTCTGCCAACACGGATCTGCCTTCGGTCATCCTACGCCCATTCTCCGCCTTCAAGCCTTCGACTTCCTGCCACCTTCGCGTCGCTCCTGATCCGGACGATCTCGACGCTACCCCTCGCTTCGACCTCCTCGAAACCTGGCTCGATGTCCTCCGCAAGGACAAGCCCGAGTGGGAGATCGTCTGGCAGCCGCTGTCGGAAGGCATCAAAGTCGCGCAATGGGGCCCCTGCAGCCACCACCGACTCTTCCTCCACCTCCATCCCCGCCGCCCTCGTGAGCATTTCCGGCAAGCCTGTGCCAGTCGGCGCAGATGGGCTTCCCCTATGTCTTTCCAGTCCCCCCAGCACCTTGCAAGAAAAAGAGCTTTGGGTCATTGTTGAGAACTGAGTCCATGATTGTGTCAAAAGCTGCTCGTTGTTCAGCATTGAGGCCATCAATGTGAGGTTGTGCTAGATTGTGCTGCTCCTGTATGTTATATGCAAGCTGCTCAGCAATGAGATGGTTCTGATTCATCTGATCCCAGTCTTCAACTGGCTGTGGCATAGGAGGGAAATTTGACAGTTCTTTCCCTGATCCACGCAGGATCTGCTCCAGAAGATAAAGACCATAGTCATAGATCTGATGTGGGGATGGGTTGGGAAAGCCCTTATTGATGAGCTTGTGCTGAATGTCATCGCAGATGTTCTCCTTGAAACGATCCCAAAGGGCTACAGGATCCTTTAGAGGCCAGTTCTCTTTGAGAATAGTGGCAAACAGCTGTCGAAGCTGATGGCCAGTCTGCATAACAGCAGCTTCCTCCAAGCACTGTTGCCACTCATTGTCATCCTGCAGTAGACCACGTGCTAAACATGCTGCCTGAAATGTTGGGTGCACCACACCCTCAACTGTGCGTAGATTCACAAATGATGTTGGACCTTTGACAACAGTCAGCAGAAGTCGAAGATAGAACCGTTCCCCAGCTGTAGGCCCGGCATAATACATGCGACCAATGGCAAACCCTTTCTGTCTGAGCTTCCACACCTGTTTTGTTTTGTTTGTTTCCCAGACAAAGTGCTGAGGGAATTCTTGGTACAGATGTGTACGTGCGCCAGGAAGGTTTCCAGCATTGGCTTTGAAGAAAGCAGTCAAGGTAGTGTCTTTGGTTGCTGCCCTTTCAAGAATTTCCTGGGGATCTGCATCCTCATCAAAAACCACACCTTGCTGATCAGGGAGGTGAATCTGCAGTCGAACCACAGTAGGTGTCTCTGCATGCATTTGATATCTCAGAAGTCGCCCACTGAAATTTTTCAAGGTGCATCCGTTTTGACCCTCCAACCGGGACGGCAAACTAGTAGTTTGGCCGGTGTGGACAGTAAATAGGAAAGAAAAAGGATAGTTCTTGATTTCTTCCCGCACCTGCATCCCATTAGCAATGTGGGCGTGCGCTAGAAGCGAGTCAACGGAGTTCCATCGAAATCACCAAAGAACGAAATACAGCAATATTTTTTCTTGAGTCCGGTATGCGGGTGAATGATACCGCTGCAAGGCGGAGTATCCTTGGCAGGATCATCGGTCAGGGGCCGGCCCGCCAGGGCATTTGCGAGCAGATCTTCGTCGACATTATCAGGGATGGGGTGCGTTCGGTGGCCTTGTTGGAATTTCGGAGTCCAACCGCTGCATCCGACGAAGTATTGGTGATTCCATTCCGACCCCTACGACGCCAAAAGGTCAGCAGACATAATTGTGGAGTTTAAACCACGTACATGAGGTTTGGGTTTTAAAATTGGTCCACCACGGCACTTGTTTCCCTTTGTATCGACGGCACGACACTTTGCATCGCGTATGACTTTCATAAATCTATTGAAAGCGTCAGACGTTGAAACAAATAAGGAGAAGACTTACAGTACGACCCGTTCTTCAGCAGCATTACCTTCCCTACACCGGGTTTCTTGCTGAGCCGCTATGATCGCATCGCGCGGTCCTGAATCTAACTCGAAACGGAGAATGTCTCGGAGCGCAGGATCAAGTTGATCGCATGCGTAAGCACCTTTGCAGTCGCAGCGAATGCGCCGGCAGTCAACAGGTGTTTCCCCGGGCGCAAAAGTGACTTTCGCCCTAGCACGAGAGCCACCACCACCCCAGTCCCATGAATCATTGTCCTAGCACGAAACGATTGGATCAAACCTGAAACGTCGAACTGTAAAAACAAAAACGAACCGCATTGATGATAATTGACATGAGGGAATACAACTTTTTGGTGGTAGGGTCACGAAGCCGGTATTTCTCATCACTGAGGTCAACGACAATCCCGGTACGCACACGATGAATCGGATACACAGCAGCCGGCCCAGCACGATATTCCATACACTCGACGCTGGTCTTCCGGGTGGGACGGAACTGCCCAATCCGTACACGCGATGTGCCGTTATCTTGCCACACGGTGTCCGACTCCACCAAGTCAGACTCGTCGCAATTGTCAGACTCATCTAGCGATCATAATCAGTAATCTCAAATAAAGACATCATTTTGCGTACATACCATTCGACTCGGAGGAGGCCATCCCAGAAGGGTCTCCACATTCAGACTCATCGTCGGGACAATCATCTGCATCTACAGTAACTGAGCGCCGTCAGAGATAATTTAAACCACGCACCACACGGAGGAATTGTACTAGAGGACCGGGAGGTGCGCTGGAGTGCTTCCATCACTTCCAAGTCGGAGTCGCGGCCGTCGGTGTCGGCCTCCGAGTCCGAAAGAAGCTCAAAGACCTCTTGGCCATCCTCGTTCAAAGTACGCATCTTCATTTGAGCGGGAGACTGCGGTATGCTGATTACCTGCGGCTCGGCTTTGACCAGGGAAGCTGAGGCCGGGGTCGCCGTAGCTTCGATTTTGACGCGAACCGAATCAGAAACCGCAGATAGACGCATCGATGCGATAGAGCCAGAGCCAGAGAGCGCGAATGGATGTGTCGTGGAGGCGGCTGGGCCAGAATTTTGAGTCTGGCGCCGGAGATACTGCTTGAGACCGCTAATATCGACCCATTCGTGGTCGAGGAATTTCCCGGCATTGAGCTCGATATACGCGGGAGAGTAGACCTGGTTTGGTGCATCAGAATACGCCAGAAATAGGCCCGTATTGAGCCCGTAGACCCGCGGCGACGTACATGATTCCGAAATTCCATCAATTGACGGGCCGACACACTGTCAAGGAATTCTCTGTCGGCCGGCGTGTGTTTCGACGGCAGCTCGGACATTTTGACGCGCTTTTCGACGCGTCGGGGCGGCGCCTGAGCGGAGGGATGGTGGTGGTAAGAGAAAAGAAAATTGCGGGATCAGACACATGTCTCCTTCCGAAACTGGTCTTTGCCGACGCACGGTACATTCCACAAAGGGAAGTGCCGCCGGTGATTCAAAACACGGCACATTGATGGGAATGTACCGTGCTTGTCCCAATGTGCCGAGTTCTCGAATGAACGTACGTGTCGTATTTGGTATATCCTCTACTCAGGCGGCGGCGGCTGTTCGCAATTGGCGCAGCAAGTTTGGCAAGATCGCGCTCAAGGCCGTTGATGCCCTCCTCGCCGGCGACGACTTCTCCACTGTTGAGAGTCGTGCTGACCATGTCCGCGACGAGTTGCTCGACTCGAACTTCGTCTACGAGAATAAAGAAGATGAGGCATCTGTAGTCTCTCATTCATTCCTTCCTACTGATCATGATACTCACTTTGCAGACCGGGGCTTATCGTTCTGAATTGATGCTCCGTGTTTTCGCCGCCCATCTTCAGGTTGCCCTCAAAACTGACGTCTCTTATGGGGGAAATTAGGGTCTAACATGTTATTTTCAGATTTTGTATGCTCCTTAATCAGGAATGTTACAGCAGTTTCTCTTCTTTCCTCCGGTGTGCGAGTGAATGATACCGCTGCAAGAAGGAGTGTCCTTGCTCGGATCGTTGGTCACTGGCAGTCCCGCAAGGGCATTTGCGACGAAATCCTCGTCAACGTGGTCCGGAATGTTGTGCGTTCGGTGGCCGTCTCCGAATTTTGTGGTCCAACCACTGCATCCAACAAAATATTGGTGCCCACGCGACGCCTGGGATATCAAGAACTCAGCAGACAAAATCGAATATTGTTGAAAGAAAATACCTGAGGTTTGGGTTTCATGATCGGTCCACCGCGGCACTTTGTGGCCCGTCCTCTCGTCGACGCCAACGGCCGCGTCTTCGCGGCCCTGGTGGGCCAACCGCGTGACCCCACCTATGCCGCCTCGGTCGCCGCCGCCTACGACCTCATCACAAAGGAGGGGTTTGCCGCTGCATTCCCCAGCGAAATGCGGAAACACCGACGCGGCCTCTTTGCGGCCATGAACGTCGGGCTGACGTATGGCAAGGGGCAAACGGCGCCTTCGTGGCTCAACAATGGCGTCTACAGCTGCATGGCCGACCGCCTACTCGCTGACCCCAATATCCAGCGCATGGCGGCATTCGCGAGCGGTGCGTCCTGTTTTTCTGCGACCTGCTTCGGGGCTTAAATCATCGCCACAGCGTCTTTCGCGTTATGGGCCCCCGCCTCTACGGATATTACCGCGCCCACGACGTCGCGCTCCGCCTCCGCCTTCCCCACCTTCGCCGCCCATTTGACAAATCAGTTTTTTCGTGCGCCGCCTTTAACTTTGGGCCAAATGTTTGGACGTTCCGTCATCGCGACGTCTGCAACCTCCCCTTCGGTTGGTGCGCAATACAATCCACAGGCCCCTTCGACCCCACGAAAGGCGGGCATTTGGTCCTTTGGGACTTGAAGCTTGCCATCGAGTTCCCCGCTGGCGCGCTCATCCTTGTCCCTTCGGCCACCATCTCGCACTCGAACGTGCCTGTTCAAGACGGCGACGAGCGCATTTCGTTTACGCAATTCACTGCCGGCGGTCTCATGCGCTACGTCGACAACGGCTTTCGTACGGAGCGGGTTTTGGAGGAGGGGGATCCTGAGGAATTTGAGCGCCTTTCAGCTCTCAAGGGCTCTCGGTGGGAGATGGGGCTTGGTTTATTGAGTACATTAGATGAACTAGTAGGACCAGAAGTATCAGAATAAAATTCTTCCTTTCCGATCTCGTGTATAAAAATTTGAGAGGGACTTGGGAGGACATGTATCTTGATCGCGAACTCATTGCCATTGTCACGAACTTGTTTTCCACCACCAGTTTTACTAGATTCCATCCACTGCCCAGGCTCAAATTTTGCCAGGGCGAAGTACAGTATAATTCAGCACACTTTCACTTTTTTGGTCATATATAAAATCATAGTGCTTCCATTCATGTTCCAAATATTCTGATTATTACTTTAGGGACGCAAACAGGCTTTCATAGCTCTCCCTAATATTTTAGTGAATTTAGAGTGAGAGCATAAGGCCAGAGGATTTAAACCAAAATTAATTAGAGTCGCGACCCTAATCCCGTACCATACCGTACGACCGCCACGTTCGGCTTCCTCGCCGCAGCCCGCGGGCTCCGACTCAGAGGACTCGGAGGATGAGGCGGAGATCTTGGCGGAGCAGTACGCACTGATCCGCGTGACGGAGGACTCGCAGGGGGCACCGGGGGAAGTGGATGCGACGGACATTTAGTGCGCACACGGCGTGTTCTGTACATTGGGCAGTCGTGGTGTATATTATTTTGTATTGTTACAGTATTTTAATGAGCGCGGCGCACACGGGCCGTTACCCGCTGCGCGCGGGCAGCGCACATGCGACTAGCACCCCGGGAGACACGTCTCCCGACTTGCATGATCTACGATGGAGCGGGGCGCGCGGCGGGCCAAGAGCGGCGCGCGACGCGTGAATCGATCGCGCCAAGGGCGCGCTGATGGCGCGTGCGGCGCACTCGATGCGCACAGCTTACCATCACCCAGAGAAAGTCCCCTGTTATTTCCGTGATTTTAGGTGGGCGGGGAGGCGCGCGCGACGTGTACGACGGCGGCGGTGGTATTTTAGTTGGCGTGGTGATGGCGCACGCGGAGCGCTCGGCGCGCGTCGCGGGATGGTTTTGTAATAGGTCGAGGAGCATACCCTATTAATTTCATGATTTTAGAGGTATGGGGGGGCACGGGAGGGAGCTCACAGTGAGCAGCAGTGAAGGGAGTGATGGGATGATGAGCGCGGTGATGGAAAGCGCTTGATTGATGGCGCGACGGCCGCGGTGATGGCGACGACGGGCATCTTGATGGCTTACCTGCTGTGCCGGTCCTGCCGTTCCTGAGCTCAAAGCGGTAGGTTTCTGGGGAATACACAATGTTTCTCTATACCCGTGGCTTTATTAGGTGTAAGGTCTAGTTAGACCAGTTGCATCACATTTGCAACTGGTCTAACTAGACTAGATACGTGGTATATATAGGTGGAACTTGGGGCGCGGCCGATTTTTTTTTTCCTTTTTGAGCTGTTTTTGATCATTTCAGCCAGAACAGCTGTTCTGACCTCAATTCTCAACGTACGTTTCTGAAAACTATATGAGCAGAATTACACGACAATTCCGCAGGGCATGACGTCCTCAGAATCTTTCCCTACCACCGGTAGTAATTATAATATATTATTTTGCATGTTTTGCGGAGATCATCTCTTGTGTCGTGATTTGAAGGTTGTGTGGGATGTTGTATGGCTCTAAAAACAATTATTTGTATGGCGGAGGGCACACCGTCCTCGTAATTGAGGCATGGCACCCGGAGCACGTGAACAGTGGACTTGAACAAGCAGAATATAGGTACAGCTCAGGCTCTGTGTATTTGTGTGATCTATCCTCCAGCGAGTGAACCAATTGTCAATATTCTGACTTTGAAGTGTTTTCGCGAGATTACACGCCTCAGATCAACTCTGTGCATCCCCGTCCGGCGACGCGACATGTCCCAATGTGATCACAAGCGCGGTCACGTGCCCGGAATCGTTGTGATCGAGTTGTCTCGCGGTGCTGTACAGGGAGTACAAGAGCAAATCCGAGCCGTGGGACTCCTCCAGGACACTCAATAGAATGATAATGGTCAGTTTCTCAGCTTATTCAATCATAGATCACACAGATACACAGAGCCTGAGCTGTACCTATATTCTGCTTGTTCAAGTCCACTGTTCACACGCTCCGGGTGCCATGCCTCAATTACGAGGACGGTGTGCCCTCCGCAATCCAAATAATTGTTTTTAGAGCTATACAACATCCCACACAACCTTCAAATCACGACACAAGAGATGATCTCCGCAAAACATACAAAATAATATATTATAATTACTACCGGCGGTATGGAAAGATTCTGAGGACGTCATGCCCTGCGAAATCGTCGTGTGATTCTGCTCATATAGTTTTCAAAAACGTACGCTGAGAATTGAGGTCAGAACAGCTGTTCTGGCTGAAATGATCAAAAACAGCTCAAAAAGGAAAAAAAAATCGGCCGCGCCCTAAGTTCCGCAAAGAGCTGTAAATACGTCGGCAGGATTCACTGTTATGTAGAAACTCGGTAGGCCTTTCTCAATCATGAGACCGCGAATTTTGTTTCGCATTGCAACACGGGCAGCAGAAGAGCCAGGGACAGAGTATGTTGCTGCAGTCAGAGATAGATAATCAGCTATTTTGAAGCAGGGAGTGCAGAAACTTACAATTGAGCTCATACAGGACAGGGATTGAGCTTTCTGGCAGTCCGAGTGAGGCCGGACAAGTCCCTACACATCTTTCTCACGACGTGTCTTGAAGGTGATTAGGCCGAATCAGGTAAGTGTAGGGCTCCCCACCGTACTGTATACGGTTACGACCGTACGATTACGGCCCGTAAAATGACGACTTTTTGCCTTTACGGTACGGTTACGGTACGGGTCCCGGGATCCGTATGAACCGTATACGGGCGGAAGAACGGCGTCAAATGAGGGTTAGTGAACTCTGAGACACTGAATTCAGCTGTTTCTCACTTATCTGCAGCTACCTTGACCCTTCAATCATGACCAGACCCGGTAGGAGATATGTGGCTTCGGAGATGTCGAGGGGAAGGAGGGGATGAGTTCCAGTGACTGCGAAATACGGTGAGCATCCCATCCGTCTGCGAACGGTAACGCGATCGGCCCAAAAGACTGAATAAGTCGCAGTATGCCATTTAGACTGTATTCCATCGGCTGCTTTATATAATGCCTGTCGAACGTCAAAGTGCGGGCGCTCCGCAATGCCGTTTGCGCGCGAATTGTAGCCTGAGATGCGAATATGACGAATATTGTATTGTTTCTCTAAGTGGCCGAGAGCTTTAATAAAAGGTGCGCCGTTATCTGTGACAATTTCGACGAGTGTACCCCAACGGCACAGGATATCCTGGAAAAGCCAGTCACCGATGGCTTTCGCGTTCTCCTGGCGGAGCATTCGGAACTCGGGGTAATGTGTGAGTGAGCAACGAGCTTGGACGAGATACTTAAAACCACCACTCGGCGGTAAGTGCATTGTGTCCATATAGACTTTGGCGAATATTGGGGCGGGAGTTGCGACTACTGGAGGGATGGAAATATTCCGAGTCTGTCTAATCTGACAGAGATAGCAGGTACGAACGAACCAAGCGATATCGTTCGCCATATGCGGCCACCAAAAGCGCTCAGTAACAAGTGCACGGGTCGCATAGAAGCCCTTATGTCCGATATCATCGTGGGCAGACCGGAGAATGAATAGACGGCGGCTCGGGATTACGACGAGCTTGCGGCGATTCTGCGGATCTTTGCGCCACAAGGAACCATCTGCAAGGTAAAATTCCATGCAGTATCGTATGAAAGACTGATATTCCGAGTCAGACATGTCTCGGAGGCGCTCCAACTTGTCATGCCAGACACGGACGAGGTCGACGCGGGCATCGGCGAGCCTTGCGGCTTCGGAACGAGGGACGAGGTCGTAGGATAGGGAAGGGGGTGCATCTTTGTGTTCAGGCGCTATCTCGGCAGCGAGGATGGCGATCGTGGACTAGGGGCGACGGACATATGGCGAGTCATTAATGTGATGCATGAAGCCGTGAACCTGATCAATCCAATCATCGAAGTCATCGTCTGGCTCGGGATCATCGCCAGGCTGCGGAGGGCGTCGGGAGAGACCGTCGGGACGGTGCAAAGTGCCGGGAACGTGAATAAGCGTGAAGTGGAATGTGAGGATGGCGAGGATCCAGCGGTTAATGCTGGCACTGGGGGCTAGATCGGGATTGGCAAGCATTCCCTTGATATACCTAGCGTCCACTTCGATAACAAAGGTTTCGCAGGCCTATCAGATATATTTTCCAAGTACGAAGTGCCCGGAATAATCCGTATAACTCCAACTTGGGCTGCGAAAAGCGCGCTTCGCGATCGTTGAGTGTGATGGATCCGAAGCGAGCGTAAAATCGGCGTGATAGGTTCTCGGGATCGCATTGGGACAATAGGAAGCCAACGGCGATGTAGGAAGTGTCGACGGAAAGAATTACGGGGGCGGTAGATGAATAATCAAGAGGGCGAAGGGCGGGACAATGGATAAGTGCTTGTTTTAAGTCTTCTTGCGCGCTGATTTGTTCTGGACCGAAAATAAAGGGCGCATCTTTACGGGTGAGCTGTTCTTTTCAACTTGACCAAATTGTGTCTGAAGGTCTCAACGTGGTGTCTGTAAGTTACTAATTCCCGTGCTGAATATCTGAATATTGCATCTGACATTCATTCACAGCCTTAACACTTGTATTGACCCATTCACCATATTTTGAAGCTCGGGATCTGCATGTGTTGATAATTTTCAACCTCCGATTCGGCATTGTCAGCTCAATATATTTTTGGGACTGGACTTCGGCGCAAAGTATCGACGACTCGGCCTGTAGATCCGCGACCTCGGATGTCAACTGTATAACCTCGGCGCGAAGCTGCCCGTTTTCCAGCCGAGTTTCCGCTAAGACCACTGCCTGATCCGCATTGGCTTGGTGAGACCTTTTCAGCCTCTTTAGACCATTGTAGAGTTTCTTCTGATAGCATCTCCGCGCTCTTTCGCTATTTTGAGGGCATCGTGGTCAATATGCGCGTTCTCTTTGCCGGCATCCGAGGCTTCCAAAGGCATGGGAAAGGAAGACTGGGAAGTGCGAGCGGCAAGAAGTTGGTCCTTCTGGCCCTTAGAGCGTTTTCGTTTTACGGTGTGTATGTAATGAAGGCAATATTTTACAGGTGAATTCAGGAGTGACGATTAGAAGGAGTTCCCTGGTCTGCTGGGTCTGTACCAGGTGGCGCAACCAGTACTTGCGCACGAGGATATGCGAGGAGCGAGTCGGATCGCATTTTGTTAAGCCACGAGGTGTTCTCTTGTCGAACCAATCCCAACTCAGCGGTGGGATTCGGGCGAGAGATGCCCCAATACTAGAGGTCTTCAGTCCCGTAAACGCGATATCCACATATTTTAAACCTACGTGGCGAGGGCGCCTTTTATTTGAAGGGCCAGACCGAGAGCGCACGGGACGGCTTAGAAGAGATCCGGACCCATATCCCAGAGGTAGCTTGTTCGCCCCACTCAGCGGCGGGGCCTGATGGGGGCGGTGTGCCTTTTTACTCTTCCGATATCGCCCGGTTGACTCTCCTCGAGGGACGTAGTTGAGCGCCGGCGTATTAGCCGCAGCAAGGCGAAGTTCCACCCCAATTTTCCTCCCGTCGAAGGAGCCTTCATGGTATTTGGCGACACTGGCTTGTGCGGCTGAGAGGCAGGTGAATGTCTATGAGAGAATTCAGGTAATTTTCTACGAACGAGCAAGGGGATTGTTACCACTAAAGCGTGTCCGTCACCGGACGACTGAATGTCAGTTATATGTCCCATTTCGTGAAAGCAGTATTTCAACTCGGCCAGTCGTATATCCGGGGGCAGACCGTATATATGTATCGCTGCGTCCTGTGTAGAAAGTCAAAGTGCGGAGATGCAAAATAAAGTAGGCCGAACATTTTCTGTCCGGGAGCACACTTCACACCGGTGACATTCACCAAACATCCCTGCATCACGATCGAGAGTTCCGTGACCTGTACAGTAAGGCGTGTGGTCGAAAATGACCACAGAGTGGCTCACCGTCTCTCCCGCATTCACAACTAACCACCCCGTCAAGCGTGCCGGCCTCTGGAGAATCTTCAACAGTCTAAAAATGGATGGCATAGGGTCCAAATTCCAAGTCTTCGAGACTCACTTGGTGATTTGGGAGAACCATGGCTTCCTGGAGACTGCTATATTTGATAATCTGGAGGATTTGTACCAGGACGTATGGTGAGAGTGCGATGGGTCGTCGACTAGCCACGAAACACAGTGTGGAGTACAGTAGCTCAGGATCACAATGTGGGCACTGTCATCCTGAGGGCAAGGTGTTGTGTTCTTTTTCTAGTGTGCGCGTATTTATGTATCTCTTCCCTATCCTTTTTTTTTTTTTTTTTTTTTTTTTTGGAGCGTTTGGGATAATGAAATTCAGTCTGCAGAAGCATTCCAAAGGTCATCCGCTGGGTCTACCAGATAAATCTAGTTAATGCCGGGGAAGTTGTCCAGGGAGGAAATGCCATTACGCACAAGTACCATAGTGTGGGACTCCAGCCGCAATAAATTTATCCTATCCCATTTCTTGGATCATTCAATGTCAATGGCTGTATACCCACTAAAACCCCCACTGTGTAAGTCCAATCGTCCGGCAGAGCAGCTTCGTTCATTAGTAGACCACTCCATGTTCTTAGGACAAGATCTTTATTCAGCGCAAGATTACCAAATTTCATTTTATTGGTGAGGATTCGATCTCGTCCTAGTGCGGAATTCACAGATTTCAGCCATCAGTTGTGAATCTCAACATCTGTAATGTTACGGTGTGGGTTCTTTAGAACCTTATCATTCCGGATGTTCCAGATTGTGTGCCAGGCTGTGGATACCAGAATGGCAAATAATCGTCCCATCGCAGGGATCAATTTCCCATTTGAGTGTTTAAATTTAACTAGGTTGCAACCCAAGATAAGTCCCCAGCTGAGGAGGGGCCAGTTTGAATATTTCATGGTCCA
Organism: Mycena sp. CBHHK59/15; assembly: GCA_029204085.1. Lineage (NCBI taxonomy): Eukaryota > Fungi > Basidiomycota > Agaricomycetes > Agaricales > Mycenaceae > Mycena > Mycena sp. CBHHK59/15. Next base: position 46,161 of record JARGXW010000548.1, read on the forward strand.
GAGGTCCTCGGTCAGTTGCCAAATTAATTTTGCCCCTGAGGCATCACATTCCATCGCAATGTGTTCAAGGCTCTCCGGGACACCACATGTTGGGCAGACTGCAATAGCTTCAAGATTGTCAATGTGTGTCCAGAAGTCACCGACTCTGAAAATGTTGTGAATCGACTTCCAAAATAATTCACAGTGAAGTCGTCTCAGATTTGTGGAACGTATAGATTTCCAAATCATTTCGTCGGTAGGAGTGTAATCAGAGACTTCATGCACGGAGCACCGGATACGATCTAAGTTGATAAATGTTGCCTTCCTGAACAGCTCTGAGTGTCTGCCCTTAATGACTTTTGTAAAGATTCGCTGTGAGCCTTGTGAGATTAGAATACCCAGGCAGCTGAACATCAAATCGATTTGGGTATCAACCTCCAGTGGAGGGTATGAATGAATGCCTGCGGTTACAGGGAAAGTAATCATTGTCTGCTTGAACTGTGTCCGTGCAACACGCTCATTCAGTGCTGCAAATACTGCTTTGAAGAGCAGGAAACTTGGGTCTAACATGTCATTTTCAGATTTTGTTCTCTCTTTAATCAAAGTTTTGAGCAGAAAGTCGGATGAAGAGCATAGTAGTAAGGGGCATTGCATGGGATTTTCTGCAGCACTGTGAGGGTAGCCCCCAATATCCCTGATCTGAAGTTGATTTTTATGGTTGGATCGTCAAATGTGAGGTTCACAGTTGCATCCTCATTGAGCTCATCAGAAACAATTTTGAATCTTGCCATAATTTGAGGATCATACTGACCAGCACGCAGGACCTTGATATGTATAAAGGTTGTTATTTGATCGGGGACTGGCTCCAATTGGAGTTGTCGTCGTGCCGGAATCTCCTTCATTGAATCATCCCCAGCGAAGATCCGCCAGCCCTTCTTGGTGCTGGCTAATCTGAAGTTTGGATCATAGGTCATTGGTTTATCAATTTCTATCTCTCCTTGGTTAGCTTCCAATTCGTCTGCTGTCAGTTTAAGCTCGTCACAAAGGTCAGCCGTTGGAGCTAGCAGATTCCACTTTGGCATTATACAGTCTATCAATGTCTGGGCGGTCTCGATGCATTTCCCAGGGTGTACACAATCAAGTTCATTTCGATCTCTGTTGCAAGATGGGCATCCACAGTTTTTACGGGCAATGCCACTACTAGGGTTGATTGTGTGTGGCCGTCTTGCCACCGTAGTTGTCCTCGTAGCTATTATGAGGGCGTCTTTGACCGTCCGAACCTCATGTTGGTTTCTGAGGCAAATTGCTGTATCTCGAAGGCAGGTATTTTTATAAGGTGGTTGGCGGATAGCAGGGTGCTTCCATATCGGCATCTCCAGTTGGACATCACGGTCAATTGAGAGTGCTGTAAATTTGAGGTTGAACTCCTGGGCTACAGATATCATACCCTTCAGGTCGTCAGGTATCCTGTCTGACCTGGGGATGGGGAAATGAATGTCGTTTAAAAAGATATTGAGGATTTGACCTGGCCTGATATTTAGGTAGCTAGTCTCCAGGTATTTTCTGAGAATGAAGTCAACAAAATAGCACCACGATGGACGGTCGTCTCCTTGGATGAGGTAGCATTGAAGATTCCAAAGATGAATTGCTTTGTTCCGAGAGGAGATATCCAGAATTCCTTTCCCTCCTTGATCAACTGGGAGGATCATTGTCTCCAGTGATACTCTGGCTGTTTTTCCGTCCCACAAGAAGGACCGTATCAATTTTTCAAGTGTGTCCTCAATGTCCTTTGGCATCCCTTGAACTCGGGTCAGGTATTGTGTTCGACCTCCAATTACCATACTAATGATGTGACGCTTCCCTTCCAGAGTCGGGTGTGTTGCTTGCCAGTGCATGAGATCGGTATTAATTTTTTCTAGGACAGAAGGCCATGGTGTGGTATAAGGGATGTTATTGCCGATCCATGCACCTAGCATGCGGCAGCTCTTGCCATCAGGCACAATTTTAATAGTTGGGTTGATGTCACCAATGGGGGAGTGACTGTTGATTCGTCGTTCTCCTATGACTTTCTGCCGATAGGAGGACCTCCCAAAAGGAAGGAGCACTGTTTTATGCTCATTAAATTTTGCAGTGGATGCAGCACACCAGAGGCGTAGAATGCTCCACAGAGTCTCCATGGAGTCAGTGGATTTCAGGTAGATTGTGGTGTCATCAGCGAAAAGTGATACCACTAAAGTCTTATTTGTTCCAGGAATGACTACTCCCTCAAGATCAGATTTCCGCAGTAGGCATGCAAGCGGTTCAATAGCCAGATTGAATAATAAGCAGGATAGGGGGTCCCCTTGCCTCACACCCCTGGTAACAACATATGGATCACTGAGTTCGCCATTGATCATCACTATAGTTTTGGCGTCAGTGTACAGACTTTGGATTATCTTTGAAAATTTGGGAGGGAATCGCATATGGTCTAAGACACGGAGAAGGTAATCATGATTAATTCGATCGTAAGCCTTCTCTTGGTCAAGGGCAATAAGTATACCGTCTTCTTCTGCAACTTCAGCATAGTTCAGCAGAAATTTCGCTAATTTGACCTGGTCTTCAATTTTCCGCCCTTTCATGAAGCCCGCTTGGTCCAGTTTTATCAAAGAAGGGGCAACATTCATTAGTCGAATAGAATAAGCCTTTGTCATAAGCTTGTAGTCTGTGTTCAACAGCGTAATTGGCCTGTAGTTGCTAATGAGACCTGTGTCTCCTTTTTTGAACACGGGGCATAACCATCCCATGTTGAAGTTGCATCCATCGGATAATCCAAACTGTCCAATGTCGCGGTATAAGTCTGCCAGGAATCCCAAAATGTTAAAAGCCCCACCTGGCTTGTCTTTATATTTTTTGTATTCAATGTCCATGGCTTTGAAAAATTCGTATCGGATGCCATCTAGCCCCGGGGCTTTGCCATTGTTGGACAGTTTCAATGCATTTCGTATATCCTCTTCCGTAAGATTCTTGTTCATTTCATTGTATTCATTTTGAGATAACCGTGCATCACACTTTTCAAGCACTTCCTCAGTGCACATCATTCGACCATAGTCGTCGTTGGGAACATCAACATATTGTGTTGCCTCATGGTAATCCCGGGCCATCTTAGCCATTTGCTTTGGGCGAGTTTCGAAGCAGGGCACAGTTGAATCATTATCTGTTGTCTTAAATTCATTTATAGTGTTCCTCAGGTGATACTCCTTGGTGGAACGAGTCCAATAGTCAGTCTTCAGGCTTTCACCTTCAATGTCGTACCGAGCCTCTGACAGGTCCTTCTGACGGTCAGCTTCTTCCCTAAGATAGGTTTCAATCTTTCCCTCTAGGTGCAGAATTGCGAGATGTTTGTCCTCAGTAGAATTGGTCAATTGAACCTAGTTTAATCGCCAGTGACCACCATTTGATTTCTGTCCAATTGACATGCCGGCCAGACGAGGAGTATGGGCTTCCCTATCCTGGTGAAACAATTGATTCCGTTTACATACAGAATTCGATCATCGCGCTTCCCACCGTTATGACTCCGACCCTTCCCATACAGTTAGGTCGTCAGAACCCCGCGTTCTTTTGGCCATTGGTTACTGTGTACATACAAGTGTGAGAGGCAACAATTGCCGGAAACTAATGCCGAGTGGCGGACGTTGAAGCTCCGCCAAGGAAGCCTCAGTTGGCGCCAAAGCCTCACATCCCGCGGTTTTATTGAGGGCGTCGGCCATGTACATATGTGGTCCCGCCGTCATGCCCTACATACTTCGGGATTGCGGGAACATATCTACGTGAATAATGATAGAAGAAGCTAGACGTCGCCTGCGCTGAAAGCCGAGGTTCGAGGAAATCCAGCACTGCGTACCTCTGCTGACGGAGCGAGGTCGTAACACAGTGATAAAATGGAGAAGGGGTTGAGAAGCCACTGATGATGGTCCAGAATCTCGGCGTCTCCATGTCGACCGAAATTCGCGTCCGACCAGAACATGTAAACCTGTTCATTAGTTCTGAAACTAAGCAGAGGAATGCATTCACACAGACTTTTCGCGTAGTGGAGACTCATTTTCTATGCTGAAATATTCCAGCGCATTGACGGATGTATCAAGACCGCCCGGCAAGGAAATATCATAGAGCCTTTTAACGCTTTCACGCCACTTTGAATGCCGTTCGGGCAGGGAGAAGGTATATTGAGCGGATAGTTCCAAGATAACCTACTTCCGTTTTCAAATCGGAGTCGGCGGCCCTGCGGATTTATCATTTTTCCCCAATGAGGTTGATCTTCGAATCCTCCCACGTTGCTCCCGCGCTTGATCGGCGGTATTTTAGAGAATGGAAGACAGGTAGACGGCACGGTTCCAATAACGAAAGCCGGTTTCCAGGTAAAATACACCCAGGAAGGTGAGTTATATCGTGCGCTTTGATTACTTGGCAATCAAATCAAGAATCGAATCTCACCACAGTCCAAGTGATGTTCTCCGAAGGTGACCTCGTCCAAATCTGCTTCGATAAGCAGCGCCTCCATTTTGGGTGGGATCGGAAATTGCTTGGGGGTGTGGGTAAGCTTTAAAGTACAGTTAGCTCTAAACTAAAAGATTGATAATTATTTTCATCCACGCCGAAAATTTTATATTTGCGGTGTGCTTGCTACTCCTAGTCTCCATGTTGGTTCTTGCTACATTCTAGACTCGTCACCAGTCCGCTCTACGGCATTTGAGGTGCTGCAAGCAGTTTGCCGTAGGCAGGCTGGTACATCTTGTGGAGTTTGAACTTTTTTCCTTCTGCTCTCAATTTACATCGAATGTCTAGACTCAAAAGTTAAAACGGTGGAAGGAGTCTAAAGGCCAATGGCTTGAAAGCTGTCTCCTTACAATAGAATTTCTACTAGGCTTCTCAGGACAGTGCACAAAACCTTCAAATTTACTTGGGAATTGATGGCACCCACGAATGTGATTTGATGGCCGTGATCGGCCCCACCCAAAATTTCAAACTCCTCAGCCCAGGGGCTTCACCCGTACATACCAGTCTGCCTGCGGTAAAGTTCTTGCACTCACAGGAGTCTAGCTATCTTCTGTGATGTGCCCATCTCTCCTACTTAGTCTGGTGATATTTCCGGACAGACAACTCGAGATCTTTGCTTTCTCCTCCATGTCGTTTCTTGCTACCTTCTCTGATGTGCCCATCTCTACTAGTATCTCCTAGACAGACACTCAACTGACCATATGGTGGTTGTGCTGCAAGCTCTTATGGTGCTTCCCTGGATGGGTGGTCTATCTGGGCTCCGTCCGTACTTACAGGTGTCTAGGCCTCCGAGTCTGGCTTGGTGTCTGGCCTGTACTGGCTCCACTTTTGTTCGGAACTCTTCACCGGAGCTTCGTGCATCTAACTTGTGGGGGCTCAGTGTCACCGTGTCCATATACATGAGATGGGGAATTTATTGTTCTACCCACTACCGAGACAAGAGTCATTCTCGTTGGGCCCCCTCAGACGAGGCTGTTCTTAGAGCCATACAACATCCCACACAACCTTCAAATCACGGCACAAGAGATGATCTCCGCAAAGCATGCAAAATAATATATTATAATTACTACCGGCGGTATGGAAAGATTCTGAGGACATCATGCCCTGCGGAATTGTCTTGTGATTTTGCCCATATAGTTTTCAGAAACGTACGCTGAGAATTGAGATCAGAACAGCTGTTCTGGCTGAAATGATCAAAAACAGCTCAAAAAGGAAAAAAAAAATCGGCCGCGCCCTAAGTTCCGCAAAGAGCTGTAATGCGGCGAGATGAGCGGTGTGAGGCATGCACCGATTGCGAGAGTCCATTGCGCTGAAATTTATCCCCTTTGCCTCACATTTTTGCTCGAAGACTTCGATCATGGTGTCGTTATTTGTCGCATTGTCCATGACAAATGCTATGATCTACCACAAATCAGCAAATATTCTCCGCATTATCGGTGATAAGAGGTCATACCCTGCCTTCGAGCCCATACGATGCAAGCGATTCCCAGACCTCCTCTGCCATGTTCTCGCCGGAATGCTCGCCCTGCAACTCACGAAAATCGATCAATGTTTCCTCTGCCAAAAATCAATCAGGATCATCCATTGTATATAAGACCAGAATCGCTGACCGAGCTTTCCTTCATTGGTAATATAATGCACAACAAAAGGGAGGGGAGAATGTAGACCTTGAGCTTCCAAATGGTTTTCGTGCATTCGACGAAGACTGATGACGGTCGAAAGCAAGCATTGATCTAATCAGGACATCGCTGGCAGAATTGATTTTAGCTGCGGGTAGTTCCGTGCATTTGAATGCCTCGCCAATCCTATCAAAATTTGCCCCATTTTTCGAGTGATTTCACGTAGCCATATAGACGGTTTGAGGCCCGTATGCGGCCATATTTTTGACGGGTATTACGGTATACAGTACGGCTTAACCCATCCCGTCAAAATAGGGGGTCAGAGGGCCGACAGGACAGTACGGGTACTAAATTACGGAAGCCGTATAACCGTCTCATACGGTTATGGCCAGCAGCCCTAATCCCACTGTTCTGGCTCTGGCCTCGCCCGACCCATGTCCGGCCGCCCTGGGACACCCGTCCCTGAGCTTGTTCGTCCCCGTGAATCCCTGTTCCGGCCACACTCTGGACATCTTACTTTGGGTCCATGATCACCCAGAAACGATGGAAAACCGATTGGACATTCTTTTTGGCCATTTAGTGTAATGAGTGTTGTAGCCGAATCATCCACAGTTGACGTATTTAAGCTTTCTGTCAAACTGTCTTAAAATGAATGCTTTCCAACGGTTGCGTAGCCTAATGGTTGAGTCTTCTTCAGCTCCACAAGCGTATTCTGCTTTGTCCTCGTTCATAAGTGGAATGGGTATAGATTTCTTCCTCAAATCAGGTTCGTGAAGGTGAAAAGAGTGCTCTGAGAAACCCACAGAAAGTTAAACCACCGGCGACTCAAGTTGTGTAATATTTTCTGTATTTGGGCAGTTCTGACTCGACGACGGTAACTCTCACCGCTCTCGCTGAGTGGGCTGAGTGTATTGTTGCTCGGCGGTGCGGGCCTGTCTTCGACGTCGACTGCCTCGGATACCGATCCAGCCAACTCAGGTAAGTTTGGATTGCCCTCGCCGTCAAGATTACCAACTGCGGCTCAAGTCCCGGGATAGATAAGTCAAGGAGGACACAGAAATGAAAGGATCTGTACCTTCCGGCGCGGTCATCATTTCAATACCTTCGAGCTCGTCCTGAACCACAGCCGTTTTCTCGTGTCTCTTTGGCCGGGTAGAAAAGCACTGCCCTTAACATGAGCACTGGCGACTGTGGAGGATTGAATCAATTCAATGAGAGAAACTGCGAGAGAACGGAGCACCCAGAGATTTGGTCTTGCTCCTCTGCGTTACGCGAACCACACCGGATGAGCTGGTCTGCGGTTGCATTAGATGCATCGAATGCGAATGACATAGCAGGAGATAAGCATACCTTGGCCTCTGCCACAGCGATGGCAAGCTGAGCCCTGAGCTCCGCGATCTTCTTCTGTCCTGCGTGCGCCTGCTGAGCCTTCTGAATGGCACTGGTGTGACGCTTCGTATTGCGCGCAGTGCGATGACTGAATTCGTTGCGAGAATTGGTCATAACACCGCTTTCGAGGGACACTTTGAACTGCTCGCCCACGGCGCGATCAGCTTTCGCCGCCCTACGAATTCAATCAGTGACCAAATTTGAACAACGTTGAACTGCGTATGGGAACCTCAGTGCATTCCCTTGCATTCAATCCAATCCCAGTTTGCGAGTTCGTCCAGTGATGCTGTTTTCGTTCCCGTTCGATGTAAATGGGGTCGTCAGCCAGTCCTCGTGTGAGAGACCGGACAGACACTCGAGCAGCCCCAGAAGGATCCATTTCTGGTTGAGCTTATGGTTCCACCACGCCATGAGCGATGAGAGATACAGGCTGTATTCGAAGTTTTGAGACACGACATACCAGTTATTGTGGCAATCTTGAGCGAAAGGTCAAATTCGCCGCAACTCCAGGACAGTGAATGCCGACGCACGGCTTGCGGGGTCGTCGCTCTATCCCTCCAGACCCTTGAGCCGCTCGAGCGCGTCGGCCACGCGCGATGAACGAGTCGTGCGCCTCGCTGCGCATGAGGGGCCGAATGGAGGCGCGGCACGCACGAGGCGCCCAAGGACGTCGAAGCCTTAGGGAGCGTGGGCGGGAGGGCGGAGAGGGTTAGAGTTAGGCAGAGGCTGCCACTGCATAAGGAAGAGGGCGACGGACAATTCGGATCCAGTCATATTGTCGAGAATCAATTTAGTGGCAGTAAAGTTGAGGGGCAGCAGAAGTGGTCGAAGGGGGGATGTGGCCTAAATAGTAAATAGTAGAGGAATAATGTAGCTGGGCATTATCGGAGAAAAGTAACTTAGCTGCCTGTGAGCGGTCGGCCTCCGAAATTCCCTTCTCGTCGAGTTTACAATTTTTGCGCCGGTGCGTATCGTCGACGGCTTTAGTTCTCCGGTCGGCGTAGAGCGGGCAGTCGACGAAAACGTGGTGCTGATGGGGGGGGGCTTCGTGCGCCGTCGTGTCGTACAGGCGAAGGGCCATTCGTTGTTGTCGGTAAGTACTGGTGGACTTCTGTTGGTTCACGGTCGTGGTGTGCACGAGAAGAATGCGGATGACTTCGCGATTCAGACAGAAAAAGAATGACGACCAAGGTCATTTTTTTTCTGAATCGCTGCGTCATCCGCTGTCTTCTCCTGTGCTTTGACATGAATGGCCGGATATTTGAGCCAAGCCAGACGACTCGGCATCTGATATTCAGTCGTAGTGCTACGCAATGCACGCACCAGTGAACCCCAAAGACATCATTTCCTAATCAAAAGTTATGACGTGCAGGATTTAAATCACCCGGACGTCCGCAGCATCTTCAAGAAAAGAATCAAAATTGGCCTGAAACCCGAGTCTGGCGACCCGCTGTACCGTGAGCGCAAGGCACTACATGTCGTGAGATTGGCTGACCACAGAAACAACACCGTGACTGGTGGGGAACGGCTCAGAGATTGATACTCTTGTCATTTATATCTTACCTCCCGGGCAGTCAGGGTCCCGCATGTCGTACCAAGTCCGAGTCATGGGATGAGGTCAATGAGCTCATATGTCTGGCATGCGCGGAAAAATCGGTCATTCCGAAGGTTTCATTTCGCCGAGGCTCGAGGGTTTCGCCGACCGGCAGCTTCGGTTTTAATCGGTCCCCGCCATCCCCAACGGTTGAACACTGGTTCATTAAAACCGAAGCTGCAAGTCGGCGAAACCTCTGCAATCTCAGAGGGGAAGATGAAATCTTCGAAATGACCGATTATTCCGCGCATGTCAGAACGATGAGCTCGTTGACCTCATGACTCGGGCTTGGTACGACATGCGGGACCCCGACTGCTGCCTATAGCTCTCCGGATCGACACATCTACAGGTTTGTAAAGTGAGTGGGCCAAACTGTACCCAAATTGGGATGTCATGAGACTCGGAGTATGGTCCGAGACTAACTCACTCCGGAAAAACCGACGTTTCGGGAGTCCACGATTCAAGAGGTGGCAGATCTCTGGATCTGGTAATCTCGGCTCCAGATGTTTGGGTGTGCCGCTCGCTGCGCTCGCGAGGCGGACCACCGGACCGCTCGGAATGATCCGAGGCAGAGGTTTTGATGAAAAAGAGATGCGGAAGTCACGAGTGCACACCCAAACATCTGTCTCGGTAACCCAGACAAAACCCAGACGTTAGGTTCGGTCCAAGCCCCGTTCTGACGATGCCGTGCGATGCCGGAGCAGGACAAAGAAAGCCAATCAGCGAACAAACAGACCAAACACCAGTGTTCGCCTTAAGGGATAAGGCTTATGTTCACATAAGCCTTATTAAGGCCTTAAAGTTAAGGCTTAACCTTGGCCGAGGATGATGCTAACCCTTAATTAAGGCTTAGTGATGGCATCAAAGGCGCCAAACTTGAGTCTGTGACTCTGTGTTGCGGATCCAGCAGCAGAAAATGGAGTAGAACCCAAGTAGAACCCGTAGTTTTGCCAGTTTTTTGACAGCTACCATGCATCAAGGCTTTCCACTGTCTAATGAATCTTGCCAGGCAGTTCCCGCTGAGGACGCAGCACATTGGAAACAACTCGATAGTGTACAATGGCCGAAGAGAAGAGCATTGAGATGAATAACTAACGAGTATTTGGTTGAAGAACACCTGAAACAGTGTTGCATGCACTCCCTTATTTTTTTACACCCGCTGAAACGGTGGGAAAAAATTGTCTTAAGGCCTTAATTCGGAGCCCTTAATTAAGGTTATTAAGGGTTTAAGGCCTTAACTAAAATGTTCACCCTTAATAAGCCCTTATGGGAGAACACTGCCAAACACGCCTTCGTCAGGAGGGGCTTGCTGCAGAGTCCGGAAATCGGGGGGTTGGGAGATCGCGTATAGCGACGCAGCGCGCGCTCGGAGCTTTGGGGTCATTTGATGAAACTTTTAGTTCATCAGTGTGGCTACAATATTCCTCTATAAACCTGACCGATAGACACAAAACTCATCGAGTTCTCAGACGCGCGAGGGGGCCGAAAACACGCGTTTTTTGAGAGGCCTCAAAAATATTTATTTTTTATTGGATTCCGGAGAGATTTCAATTGAAGCAATTATCAGTATGTATCTTCTGATGACACGTCAAACTTTTGGAACATTATGGCGTGTTCGAGCACAAGACCGTAGGCAAGCCCGAAACGCGCTCGTGTGATGGGCATGTAACGCAATGTGACAACCGTGTCGCGGCGTGACTAATTAGCAAAAAATTGCGCTATGAGCGGCTTATGTACTATGTCTGGGGAGAGAACGTGAAATTCAAGTTTTTCAAGTTGCAAAAAAAGCGAAAAATGAGAGAAAAAGGGAGGGAGTATCAGAAAATCAAAGAGCTCACCTGACCGCGAAATCGGAGTCCCAACCGTCCCGTAGTCTGCCCTAGACAAATCACAAAACTTGAATTAACTTGAATCTCGGCTCCGCGTGGATTGTTCCGAGAATTCAAGTACTAAGTGCCACCGGCCCGGATGGCCTAAGTCTCAGCCAATCAAATTCAAGATGTTTGTGTTGTCAGCGGGCGCCTGTTTCAGCCCGCTGTTGCCGCAACAAGCGCTGTCTCGTCGCTTCTCGATTTCTGCGCTCTCTGGTGCTCTCTATTTCTGTACTTGTATGGAAGGCACCGCTTTTCTATCGCACTCGCTCCCGCCCGCTTAGTTCGCCGTCTGAGCTTCAAAACCAGGTACAATATGAAGTAAATAAATTGCTCTGAAACTACTAGCGTGAACACGATCAGCTTCCGCGGGTCTGCGCTGCATTCTCCCGTTGCAAAGTGCGTTCCTCCCTCTCGCGTGCCCGGTTCTTCTTCAAAGGGGGATGCCCGCATATACACCACTTTTTGCCGCCCGAACCCCGACAGTTGTGCCGCTTCGGACAAACAGCCTCCACACACAGGGCACAGCGTCTCGTTACTTTTGCCTTCTGAGTTGCAGGACCTGGTGTAGGTGTGGAGGCACCAGGCAGCAATGTCTGTTGCACGACGACAGGCCGGATGAATTGAGGTGCAGCCAACTGCGCAGGCTGTGGGGCCGGCTGTGGAGTAAATTGCACAGAGGGCAACATTGACTCCGCAGTCTCGTTTACCTCATCGCTCTGCATGGACGACTCGCCAGATTCCAATTCAGGGATCTGGGAGTCACCAACATCTTCTCCATCTTCTTCCTCGGCCATCGGATTGAAAGAAGTTGGAACATTGTCGCCTGCGACAGATAAAATCAGCGCAGATTTTGGAAGAAAAGAAGACGAGTCAAACCTGCAATAGAGAGGTCCACTTCGCCGTCGGGAACAGCTTCGGGTAACGGAATCGCAGGTAGAGCATTAGTATAATTATCGTCCGAATTGAGAATGTCGAGAAGCGGCTTCCGCGCAGTGAAATTGATACCGGTGGACAGTGTGGAACGTTCCGATTTCCAGAGAATGGTCTTTTTATGGTGCGCTTCAAGTTGTTGAGGTAGTTTGTAGTAAATTCGGAGGTTGGAGTCGGTTACTGAGCGTGATTGGGCGTCCACGAGTTCGTTCCAAAATTGTGCAAGCTTGAGGAAGTCGATGTTCTTCCAGTGCTCGTGGGGTGGATAAACCTTGGCACCCTTTCTGAATTTTGCGTGGTTAATATGTGCCTTGAAAGTGATGTATTCCTGGTGCGTATGCACTGGAACCACCGCCGCAAGAGTCCGCTGACGAAGTTGGAGGTAGCGGTACCGGTTTATGGACTTGGTACAGAGGCGCGTCATGACATGCACTGGTGTATCACGATGGTGAGGTAGACCAGTGATGTGTGGGCGAGGAAGTGTAGTGATTTTGAGATTTTCAGCAAGTGATTTGGCGATAGGGAGGATGCCAATGGTTTCGGAAGTGGCGATCCGAGTCGGGAGCACACGGGGAAGAGGGAAGGAGGGCTTGCAGCCGACTTCAATAGCAAGTTCGACGATCTCGTCCCTGATCCAAAGTGCATAATGGCCGCAATACTTTTTGCCCGTGCGGTTATGAAACCCGACCTGGCAAGCGTCAGAAGACTGAACAGGATCGAAAAAAATGAACAGAATACCCTCATGTTTCGACGCAAAATCCAGTTAATTAAAATGCACTCTGCCAATTCTGGAGAAGCTCGCAGGGAGCTAAAAATGCGACGAACGACCATATGGAATCCACCCTCGAGCGAGTTCGTTCCTCGCACGGTGCGGTAGACGTTGAGCCCATCACGGTCCTTTCCCATTAGATAGTAAAGGGGGATACCAGGAGGATCCGAGAGGTACCCCTCTCGCTCGGTTTGAAGGAGATGTTGGACCATTGCTTTGGCTTCATCTGAGAAGAAGGGGCCGTTGCTTTTCTTCGTTGAGCACTGGATGTCCTGGTATGCGTTGAACAATTTATCGAGTCGGCCCAATAGCACGGTGCGTTCCGGAATATAGCGGCGGATACGGCGGTTAAGAGTCGAAGACTTTGCGCGCTTGTAATACTCCCAGTCACCTCCGTTCTTCTCGATGACAGCTCGGACAGCACATTCGTCCGAATGATCCCGGACAAAGATGGCCTCGCTGAAGTCGTGGGCAAATGCTTTGAATGCCGAATGTTTTTTGACAAGAGGCGGAGCAGTCGGTCCATGTAATGGAACGCGTCATCGAGAACACGACTGGGAAGCTTCTCCGACTGCTGCATGAGGGTAAAGGTACGCTCGATGCCTTCCATCAGTGCAGCCACGGAAGTATCCTATAATATATAATGAATCTGGATCGAAAATAACACCATGTTGCGCACCTCGTTGACGCTGTCATCAAAGAATGTATTGTTGAAAAAGCTGCTATCAATTCCAGGCATCTCGTTGTCCTGGTTAAACTGTTAAAAATGTAACACCTGGAAGCAGTGTTAAATACCGGATTGCCCTCGAACTCGGTGTCTTCATCAAAGTCAAAGTCAAAATCATCGTCATCTTGGTCTGAATCCTCGCATGCGAATGTATCCTCCATGTCCTTCTCGGTCAAATTTTCGAACTCGATGGAAGGAGAAATTGAAGGGGTAAACTCTGGGATATGTTGGGAGTTGTCGGGCGGAGCGGGCACAGAAAATACACGGGAAACAATGCGAGCCGGCACTGGAGCGGTTTCGCCGCGAGAAATAAGCTGTGAGGTGCTTACAACCGCTTGTCCGCCATGCGCAAAGATCCATTCGAGTGTTTGATTGTGCAATTTGTGAAGTGAGCCTGGAACTAGAACCTACGGGACGCCGTAAGAAATATCAACACAAGGAGTTGAAGAGAACCAACCTTCGAAATCTCAATGAGAGAACGTGACGCGCTCACATTAATTCGCTTTGTGAGTCCGTGCTCATCCATAATCGCGTCGAGGTAGCCCGGATGGTGACCAACAATTGAGCCTTCCGCCACCGGCTTGCAAGCCTGGATGAGTGTTACACGCTGCCCGTGAGTCACCGATTGGGTGGGCTGTAACGGTAACCCGAGAGAATCAAGATGACTGAGCGCAAGATAAATTTGCCACTGGCAGTCGATCTCCCGAAACAGCAAGGTATTTTGCTCCGCGGGCGTTAAGGACCAAGGATACGAAAGATGGTAGGGAAATGAAAAGGACTTTCGAAGAACTAGACCCGAAAGTGCAGAAAGTGAAACTGATGGATCATCGACCACCGCTTTCAATTTGGCATATTTTCCCAAGTCGAGTATGGGCGCATTTTTTGCCTTTGCGAGTGTCGCGATTTCGGGGAGTGAGAATGCATCCGAAATTATCTGGAGGTTCTCGCGTATCGAATGTCCGATCTTGATAATTGTGGGGTTGGTGAGAATTGCCCGCAAAGAAGGAAGAATCTCGCTCCGCGAAGTCAGAGCTGCAACCTACATATCGAATCAATCAATGTACTTGAATAGAGTATGTATGTAAATCTATACCTCGAAGACGACAATCTTATCCTGCGTCCGGAGTTGGATAATCTCCAGACGAGGCGGCCCGTCTTTACGTTGTTGTGTCTTGATTGCAAGCGCGACCAAAGAAAGCGGTGTGGTTGGAGTAACAATATCCACGAGAATATCATTTGCTTCGTCCTCAATCTCCATTGAATCAGAGACGATGGTGGTTGGGATTCCAGAACTTGGTTCAAAGGTGGGAAGGTCTGTCCACTCGGTAATCGGCTCAACGTCCTTGATCAACGAGCTGTTGATAGACTCGTGAAAGGACCGCTCCACTGAAAAACATCAGACTTTCACCACGGAAGAATGAACTGCTCACGTTGTGGTGAATCTGTGTAAATATCTCGGTTGGCGGATGGTTCGCATTCTTTAACCCTTCCTGAATTCTCTCGAACAATTCTTTAACAAATGCCAACGACTTGGTTTGAGTTAAGGAGTGCGCTCGGACCTCTTCGAACTCGTTAAGCAGAGTATATGCAGCGATGAAGATCTGTTCCCCCTTCAAGTCCCCATGTACTTGAGGAGCTAAAATAAAATGAGGGTCAGGCCGTCATTTACGATATTTGTAAGTTGACACTAACCTGGAATGTATGGTCCCCTGCCGCCACGGTCAATGGCAATGATGCAATAAATCGTTCGATGAAGATGCGATACGCAGAAACATTATCTGTGAAGAGTGCCTTCAGATAAGGGACAGACGGTGGAGACCCTGCATATCCTTGTGGGTCATCAAATGCAGAAAATGACTGACGTTGGTCCGGCCATAGAAATCTGCGGCAGAAAGGTACATCAGCTCCCCGTCTGCATGATATCGGTGCTGGATCTCGGAAACTAGTTCAGAAAACGGAGCAGGACCGAAGCGTGCGGCAAATGTATTTGACATTTGCGCCATCATGAGCTTTGAAATGGCACCGCGTGCGGATATATATGCTGCATAAATGTGAGCGACTCGATAGATGTATTTTGGAAAGACAGATACCTGGGAATGCCACCTGTACAAACCGCGGAAGCTGCGCAATAATATGGGGATCGGTACCCTGGTGGTTGGTTCCACATCCCGGTGAATCTTTCCGTCGGTCATCGCAAATAAACCGATTTGTGAGAAGGAAAAATCAGCTGGCATTGAACGAACTCGGCGAGCGATAGGATTGTCATTGAAGCCTTGGCGAAAAAAATAATTAAAACAGGTGTGCGACTGGAACATGGGACAGACCTTTGCGAGATAAAGGCTTACCACAAGTACACTTGAAGCGTTCAGGATGGCCGGGAAGGAAGTTCGGCAACCACACAAATATTTTGCGGTGATATACGGCAGTTGGATCAAGGCCGCGGCCAAGGGCGAAGACAGGATGCGGGGGCCTATCATAAAAATCACCCCGTTGATAACAGAGGGGTTGTCCATGAGCTTTAATTTCATCAGTGAGTCTCTTCTTCGCGTCGCTCAATTGCTTTGAGATTGCGGACTCTTGATCGCAAAATGCAGCCTCCTCTGTATCTAGATTTTCCTCGCCATTCTCCGGGGGATCTTCTATGAGACTTTCGTCGATGATGCAATCTCCTGCAGCAATATCCGCATGCTCATCGTTTTCGTCGATGTACGCCAGCTCTTCATTGAGCTGTGCAAGATCACCTACGGAAATCGGTGGTGGACGGGTGACTGTTTGTGTGTAAATTGATACTCATGCATCACATTAAAATTGAATTGAAATACCAGGAATCGTCGAAGCGGATATGGGTGCTGCCTGAGCACGCGAAGGCCCGAGAGCGGACCAAGTTGATCTCCCAGCTGAGGCAGAAGCAGTGGCGGGGTTGCCTCGAGGAACAGCAGCATGGGTGTTACGAGGAAGAAAAAATGGGGCAATGGGCCGCCGAGAGCCACTACTATGGGAGGTGGATGCCCGAGCGCGTTCCTGTAGCAGCGGCGTAGGTGAACGGCCGAGAATTTGCAATTTTGCTTCATTAGGAGGTCTTCCCGCTCCCTCCCGAGCACCACCGTGAGTTCCTTTTGGTTTTTTAGGATCCTTTGGCTTCTTGGGGTTCCTGGGTGGACCAGTTTTGCGGTGACTTCGAGGTGCCATGAAAGCTCAGAGAGATACGCGTCGCGTTTCAAAATCACGCGTGACTTATGCCATAAGACGTGGTTACGGACCGATTCGCGGACGGATCACAACTGCGATCAGTCGCATCAATCACGGGATGTGGCTTAAGTACTTACGCCTCCCCTGACACCTTTCATGAGCCAAAATTAGGGCTCTCTAAGACCCAGTAACTTACGTTACCGGGAATATGTGATAGAAATACGGACAAATTTCCGGTATGCTTTAATCTCCTTTTGAGATATGTCAGCTGCTTGCTTGAACATGGTGTCGAGGGTGAATACGAGAGGGAGAGCAATATTGATACAAAGTGGTTGCAAAGGTACGATGTGTGTTCAAGTGTACAATGGTGGCCGCAGCCAGGAAGTGTGGATGGCTTGTATGAGATACAATGTTAAGATTGACTTTGGGTTGCCCCGACGTGACGCGACACGACGTGAAGCAGCAGTTTGCGCGAGCTTTGAGGCAGCCTGACAGTCGTCGAGACAGGTCACGCATGGTGATGCCGGACTCACTCGCACCGCCGGCCCGGCAGTTCAAACTTGGGGGTGAGGGCCCCTGCAAAACGAGCACTTAAAGGAAGTAACAGTCACAGTCATGTGCACATCAAGTTTCTGCTCGCACATACAGCACACCCAGGAACATACCTGAAAATGAATAAGTAATGTTTATCGGTTCAGAATGTCAATGGGTTTTACAGTGTTTGCAATATACAGTAGGGGACAATCAAACCCGCCTATTTTGGAAGCGTGGGAAAGTTGTATACCATGGTCGGCAGACACGATCCGACCGCCCGGAAACTGTGTCAACTATCAATTTAGACACCAATGAAGAGATCCACACGAGCCAAATTGCAAAAAAATCTTGTAAGAGACCCCAAAATATTGAGAAACTCAAAAGAAAAAAAAATCAGAAAAATACCGGGAAAAGTGCCAACTGACATGTCAAAGGTTTTCTTACCCTTTGACCTCACTAACGTGCTCTCCAGTGTAACAAAGTTCGGTCATCTGGGACGACTCATAGCTGGTGATTAATAATCACCAGCTATGAGTTCACGTAAGGCACCCATAATTTCCAAAGCAGTGGCCGCCCAGGACAACTGACATGTCAAAGGTTTTCTTACCCTTTGACCTCACTAACGTGCTCTCCAGTGTAACAAAGTTCGGTCATCTGGGACGACTCATAGCTGGTGATTATTAGGGAAGGGCGCGGGTTCGGGTAAACCCGGCGGGTTTGCGGGTCGGGTCGAGCGGGTACGGGTCACGGGTTGATGGTATTCCAGACCCGAAACCCGCGGGTTGCCCTCGGGTATGAGACACATAGGCCAAACTCACTGTGAAACCATGAATAGAGTAAGTTTTGCTTGTGCAAAAATGTGTATGAGGTCTAAATTTGCCCGCAAGATTAATTTTCTCACTTAAAAACACTGTCCCTGGACGTGCCTGACATCGGAACCTTGTCGGTAGGCGATGCCGAGACCCGGATCACGGTCGGCAGGGCTTGCCGACGACCCGTGAGCAACCCGTAAACCCGCGGGTTCGGGTTCGGGTTTTACGGGTTGGGGTCCGGGTCAACTGATTTGTACCCGGACCCGGACCCGTGCCCATCCCTAGTGATTATTGGGAGGGAATTCTTTTGGAACTCGTGCAGCATCCCCAAAAACTCGAACAGCTAGAGGATGAGTATTGCTCTCTTCCAAAGATGCTCCGTCCCTTAGAACTTTTATTCCTCAAGCCTATACATCTCCTTACTCCGAAGGAGTCCGCAGAGCTAGTCGAGATCACAGGGCATTTGAGTATAGTGGTGGTGGTGGATGAGAAGAAAGAAGTTATGAGTCACGCCACGACTGCGGTTGTGCAATATCAACATCACGTGACCTTCCAGAACCTTTCCGGTTTTGGAAGACTTCATTCCGTCCATTTCCAGAACTATTATTCATTGGACGCCACAATTCCATCTCTGTTCCTTGAGGGCAAGGAACACAAGAGGGGGATACTGTTATATCCATGCTTTCCCGGTCCTTGACTTTCCGGTCCATGTCTGGTACCGGAGCCCAGAACCGGACGGAATATCTTCGGATCCATTGCGGACCATCGGGTTTTTACGCAATGAAGGATTACTGAGTGTTCATGTTCTTATTGTCAATTTCTCCGACATCACTTCTCTATCCTCTTTAGGACTCGTATTATTGTTATGTCCGACAGGTCACCTGAGTCGCACCTTTTTAGGATTACAATTAGGACTTAGCTATATAAACCCCTAACATATGCCATGTACTTCAGTTTGATAATTAATGTTGCTTTGCTCTCCACTTTGCACTGAGTCGTCCTCCGGTTAATTCCCCGGTCTTCCTTCCTTTGCCGGCCTCGGTAGTACGCACATCCTACTATCCTGTGGTGCTTGTGTTATCTCCCCATATACTTTCCGGAAGTTCCGATCCTCCGGTTCCCGGTTCCGGTTCCGGAGTCTCTCATCTTGTCCTTCCTTCGGCTCGGTATATAACAGAGTGTTGGGATGTGCTCGACGATGAAGACCAGCTTCAGTGGCAAGAGAGGGCAGAAGAGGGTGCTGGGGATGTGGCAAGGTTCGTACACCAATCTTTGCATTTAAATTGCAAACTCAATATCATCCCAGTAACCAGGCAGAATTCGGCAGGAAAATGCATGCTGCTTTGACAGATATCTCTCAGGGCGGGCTCCTCGGCGACGTGGAGCCGCTCTTGTTTTATGGCTTCTGGAATCCGACATCGGGTGATCTGGATATAGGGACGTGAGTTATCGCATTTTTCCCCCGAATCATTGGGTAACTCTATTGATCAGTATTCACGGCCACTTGTCGCAAAACCGAGTCAATTTTGGGGGCAGTCATTCCGAAATGCAGGCCAATTACGGTAACGCGTGGGCTGCGTTTGCAGAAAGTGTCATACCGCATAAGTGAACCAATGCATTCAATTGATTGCTGTGTAATATGGGCTATCTACAGGGCCCATTGTCCAGGAGAGTTCGGTCATTCCCCGACATGCATTCGGTGTCCCGGTATTTCCCAGTATCGTCCTCAACATTGTCACCCCAGCCGACACACAAGTTCTTCTCACCGAGTATTGGTCGCATCTTTGGGGTGAGTTTATGGTCTGTCTCCTTGACATCACTGATGTGCTTTTTCCAGCCCACTCGTGGCCCGCAGATTCAAACTATCCTCCCATTCCCTGGGAAGCAATCGCGAATAATCCGTCAGGATATTACGACACGATGCGGTTCAATCTTCCCGTGCCACTGATCGCGCCACAGAGATTGAACACGCTGCACACTACGGTGGGCAGAGTATTTTATTCGCACCTCATCTCTATTCAAGGACTCTCCCTTCATCTTCTATCCAAAACATCAACATCCCACAGAGGAAGAAACTGTTTCTCGACCTGAACTAGGCGGCTTAGGTTTGTTGACATTGAACCACTTCTGCTGTCAGCTCATTGTACCACAGGAACGATCTCAAACGAGTCGAACAGTGGAGGTACGTTGTTGTTCTAATGTCCCCACCCTAGCTAACGGTTATCTCAAGGGACTGGGCGCTTCAGAGACGGTTATTTAGACGAGTCCAACCATGGCGGTATGTTGATGTTCCATTGTCTCCACCCTAACTGACATTTTTCTCAAGAGCCTGGGGGCGCTTCGGAGCCGGTTCATACCCCCGTTTTAGACGAGTCCAACAGTGGAGGTACGTCGATGTCCCATTGCCTCCACCCTAACTGACATTTATCTCAAGAGCCTGGGGGTGCTTCGGAGCCGGTTCATACCCCCGTTTTAGACGAGTCCAACAGTGGAGGTATGTCGATGTCCCACTGTCTCCACCCTAACTAAAATTTATCTCAAGGGCCTGGGGGCGCATCGCAGACGATTCATACCTCCGCTCCACACGATCTCAACCTTAAGAAATTTAATGCTGTCCATACACCTGTCCCACTCGCAGAGAGTACTGTAAGTGAAAACAAGTGCAAGTCTTTGTATGTGATTTGACGATATGGCAGTTCATTCCGGTGCTCCAATTATCCCAAATACTACCAGCAACGGGTACACTTCCACGGTTTTACGTAGGGTGACACCCATCCTAATTGCATGAACTTCAGCCCAACGGAAACTGGTGAAACAGTAGCACCTCAGGATATTGTGCAGAATTTGAAACGCTCCAAGCAAGTGCTCGGCTCCCTGTCTTGGAAGTTATTCTACTTATGCTCTTTACTAGCCCCGACGATCAGTTGGAGATTGTGAAGCCCCGCAAAAAAAAAATCCAAGTAAGCGGCATTTTGCGATCTCTACGTGCAATATCCTCAGCGTCTTGTAATTAGAGGCGATGAAAATCAGCCCTCGGAGCCCGAAAATCCTCTGGTGTAAGTCCTGTTTCCTGGCCACTTGTGTAAACTAATATGTGGTCATCGGCAGAAATGGCCACCGACAGCCACGCAAGGGCCGCAAATTTCCCGTGGCCTCCGCGAGCAGCGCACCGCAAAGATCGACGCGTCAACCGGCAGTCAAAGTGTCTGCGGGAGATGTTGAGAAGCAGGGTCTTGAGTACGCCGGAATTAGATCAACAATGATCCAAAGCTATTCTTCTTGAATGGTCGTTGGGGAACTGGAAAAACCCGTGTTCGCAGCACCCACTGCCATGCATTGAAAGGCGTGGAGCGGGCGTACATAAAGCAGAACGCGGGGAGCCCGTACATCGAGCTTTTGACAGTTTACTTGCCAGCGCTTGTACAAGCTCGTACAGGCATTAAAAATATCACAAGCACTCCTTTACTGTACTTCTTCGTTTAATTCAACAGTCATGCATCACAGGGATGTTGAACTTTGGTTCCCCGAAACGCATCATGAAGGCAGTTGTCGAATTGACTCTGCATCACAACCACCAAAAACCACCAATTTTCGAAATTTTCGTTCATTTTGTCGACTGAGCCGCAATGCAAGGATGCCACGCACATGAGATGAGCTTTCTCGCCTGGCTTCGCGGCATGTTTGTGATGCGCGGGGACGCGGCTGCTTGTGCGCTGGATATGCGGTGCCAAGCAGACACGCCGCACCCGCGATGCGAGATATGCTCGTTTCGTTTCGCGGCGTGTTTGCTGGGTGACGGAGGCGGAGCGGAAGGAGGAAGGAGGAAGGAGGAAGGAGGAAGGAGGAAGGAGAATTCTCGCCTCGGTTGGCGGCGTCTTGCTGCGAGGGTGAAGCGAAGCCTTGGATGATGATTAAGCTTTTCTGGCACCCAGAATTCAAATTGTTGCTCTGTGCTCGCCGTGAGAATGAACTTGTGGACAACATTTGTGGTTTGTGACGGGGAATTGTGGCCAGTAGTTGTTGAAGACCAAGAGGATGGTGCTTGTCTAATTTTAGAATTGTGGACAAGATTTGTGGATTTATGGCGGGATTGTGGACAGCATTTGTTGAATGTCGATGAACGCAGTGGCGTCGCTGGCGCGGCCAGCGACGAGCTCTGGATGATATTCGACCGCAGACCGCTATGTAAAGAATACATCCAAATAGCTAGAGATTAATTGTACCACGGAGAGGACGGTGGGTAATATTTGATTATTTTATACTAGCGTGCAATAACATCCTCAGTCATTCACCTGAAGTGCTCGGCTGAGTGGACGCCTCCACATTGTAGGAAAATCGTGGTCGGTGGTACAGTTGAGGAACACCTTCGAAGATCACGTTTGACTCAAGCAGGTATAATACCTTGTTGCAAACGAGTGAGGACTACAATACACAGGGATCGCTTATATACTGGGCAGAACTCTCATATCGTAGGCAACAATCTATGGGAACTGTATCAATGAGGACTGCTGTGGTCGGCAGGGTAGCGGCACGGTTGCCGTTGTCTGGGACTCTGCCGAGCAGGTATCTTGGCTCCCAGTGCCATGGCTCACGAGCGATGTCGTTCGCCAAGTCCATTACTGTCCATATTCCAACTGCCAGAAATCCACAAATGTCGTCCACAAATGCTTTTCAACATGTACAAATACACAAATGTTAGCCACAAATCCCTTCTTACGTCCCAGCTTCCCCATCTGCAAGAAATCCACAAATCCTTCACAAATGCCGGTACGGGTCCGAGACTCGGAGCGCCGGAGTCCGAACGGCTAACATATATAATAGGCCTCGTCCGCAATGGGTATCTGCTCATTACCCCTGAATTGTGAAACTAATTTCGATTCTACTTCCTCCTTTCCATGGCACGCGCACTCAAAAAAACAAAGACCAGAAAGCCCTGCCAACATCTGCGACGAAAAAATACGGTTAGGAGTTCCGATTTTATTAGTGCTTGCCACTGACCTTTTGTAGATGCAGCATATCAGACCTCCACGGCCCTTGACAGCCCTTTTTTCAACCAATCACCAAATATGCGGGTTTATCGCAGATCTGCGGCGGTACTCCAACAATATCAATGGGGACGAACAGTACCTCGGACATATAGCGATTTGGCCACATCCCATTGGATTCACAAACGGAACACAGCGTCTCAGCTGGGTCAAAGATTTTCCATACCTTGCGGAATATTCGTATTTTGCGGACTGCTTTCGCGAGAAGGCACCTGGGCGCATGTGGATGGGAATGTTTGTGACATCGATTGAAAGCTGGGTGGGAAAGAAAGAGCTGGCTGAATGGCATGTGTGGGCGGTGATCATCATCAGCCCGGAAGCGCCAGCCAAGGGGAAAAGACTCCTCATTTACGATTGTGATGGGCAAGATGTTAATTTCCAGCAGTGTCGTGCCAGAGAAGCTCTCCCACTTTCCATACAGCGGGATTTTTGGCAGCAGAAGAAAATACCATTCGCAGAATTGTGGCGTTCGAACTACAATCCGGAAACCATCAGCAAGAACCAGTGCATGAAGAATACTTGTAAATTCCTGATTCGCACGGTCAAGTCTCCTCCTCAAGTCAAGGCAGGACCAGATGGCGAGACCCTTATAGATGGGTTTCAACGGGTTCTTTACCTTTGAGGAACGCATGATAGTACATATACATATGCATTGGAATGGAATTAATAACTTGGACCGAAATGTACCACAAAATGTTGAACAGAGCGGCTCACCTGAGGTCAGAATAAACCCTGAGGGTGTCATCGGTCACCGTATAAAAGGACCCGAAAATACGGCCGAAATCACAAAATATTTAACACAGCCGTTCGCCGGGGGTCAAACAAAAATATGAGGGCGTCAACCATCAGAAAACCTTTCAAACAGTTTCCTTGAAGCAAAAAAGCTATGCTCATTCATCAACTGTTGCCGCAATGAGCACCCCATAAAAGAACCAAACATAGAGCCGAAAATGACAAGATATTCGACATGGCCGTTCGCCGGGACAAAATAATTCCTGAGGGTATCAACCGCAGGAAATCTTCCAAACAATCTCAGTAAAGCCAAAAGCCCGAACCTATTCACCAACATGCCGAAAATACGGTGGAAAGTGATAAAATATATTTCACAATATTCCCAAATTTTACTTCATCGAAACCCGTCAAGTATTCGGCAAACGGTGGCTTTCTTTTTGTTGTGGTATATTGTCCGAGTACTAGGTACCATGCCGATTCGGCCTTGATCCCATCCTCTTGAGCTCGTTTCTGAACACACTGCCATAGAACTTTGTACACCACTTCCCCTGCATCCGATTCACTTCAGGTTGCCATAATTAACCCCCAAATTTCCTCAAAGGTTCAGCTGGATCCCTTCATTTTTATGAACACTTCAATTTAATAATAGACAGTGAGGACGTACAATTGCGCATGGTTCAAATCGACTTTCTCCGCCAGATCTTAAATGTTTATTCCCATTCCATGCTCGCACCTCTGTTTACGGAAACTGGAATACTGGAATAATGCCCCTTCGAATCCGCCGAAGGCAGGCTTTCCCTGCCAAAATTGACCATTTTAATTGGGAAAATAAATTGTGCCGTGATGGCCCTTCTATGAATTTCCTGGACTAGGTCTGCATGCCACAGGGCAACTGGGGACAGGAAAACCTGAATATGGAGTTTGGAGGTGCTGCGACAAGGGGTGACTCCGGCATGACGCCGGCAATCATAATGTGATGTGTTTTTGTAGAACTCGGACAACACGACTCAACAAAGAAATCCACGTCGTTCAATGAGTTCTGGTCGGTTTTAAATAAAGCAAGTATGCTCTCTAGGGTAAAAGATGGATTGGATTGTCTGTGAATGCATTACATAAAAAGATATTCCTTATTTTCGCTTAAGTGTCTGGAATCCCCATAAAGGATAGTATTACAACTGAGATTCATATTTAATCGTAGGTGTATCATGATGTATTGTAATAGCTAATTTAATCATATAATAATATTTCGTATCCACCACGTTGAGGGTGTAGAGGAAATGTGTGCCAAGGTGACAGCAGAGGCGGCAAAAGCATGGTTCCGTCACTCTGGGTTAGAACTACATGTCATTGAATGATATTTGAATGCAGCATCAAGTAAGAACTTTGGAGGGTGAAATACCAAAAGCAGAACCGTAACAATAGTGGGAAGTGTAGTGACAGGACGCCCGCCCAAACTCACGCGAAGGATCACCTGTTACGATCAACACGCTTCATCTCAGCCTTTACCTGTGTCAGGATGCGCCTACCAGATCCGTACCACGAGTCGTTATCCTAAAATACAAACATTAAGATATCATCGCATTAGGACATACTGGCATCATCTTACCTGGCATTTAATGAGCGCATCAACCTTCGTTAAATTACCGTTGTGGTTGGTGCGGCAGCTTTTTCCTTGGTTTGTAGTTATTAGGCTCGGATGTCCTTAGCTGAGTCATACATTGGGTTTTCCTCTGCTTCCACCCTCCCGCTGCGAGCCCCGTTGGCTCATCTCCGACCCCGAGAGGCTTCAGGCCCTCTCCATTTGGTGACAAGAGTGTGCCTCGCTCTTCCCACACCCCATTCCGCAGCGAGAAAGGTCTTAGCACAGACGAGCGACCCCAGCATCATCCTCGAGCAGCGACTGCCAGACCGTTCATCAGCAAAACAGAAATTCTCTGGCGGCCTTGGCGCCATCTTGTTGTGTCTGATGAGTATGGCTCATATGGCAGCCATACCAGCCAGAGGATCCATAATGTGCCAGAATTTTCACCTCCGCCATTTTTTCAATGAACTGCCATATTGTGTTGACCCGTCAGAACTAATCCTCAATCTCAGTGTCGTAGAGTGGTTATGCTCGCAACTTCCTTTTCTTCTCCTACATTTTCGCATGTGTTCTACCCTCACGGTGGGCTGTTTTAATTATCATATTGCACGTTTCTACGCGTTGAGATGAGGCTGTGTTTCAATCTTTTTTTTTTCGAAGCACTCAAATTTAGAACGCTATCTCATTGGCATGATGATCTATGTACTTGTTGACATGAAAGGCATTGAACACGTCAAGGGAATAACTAAAACGGAAGCCGATAGGAATATGTTTACTTCCAAACACAGGGATAAGGTGCGCTCCACGCAAAAGAGAATCCAAATGCAAAATTGTAACTAGCCGATGCTTACCACGAAGCTCCGGCTCGACGACCCACATCCCCGTGCAGGCATCAGGCGATCTTCCGACCTTCTTGAACCACTCGACCAGTGCACAAGGGTATTCGACGCCGTCATGGATGAAAGAGAAGAAGAGCTTAACGCGAACGACAGTCATGCCACGAAAACCAGGCTTATCCTGATCCTCGACAGCAAATGCGCAGTCCCGCCCTGCTCCGTGCTTCCTCCAAGACGAGGTCGATCGAATACGTTCCCGACGCATTCCGCGTATGCCGGAAGGATCACTCGGCGCGTAGAAGGTGGCGACAGCGGAATGGAAAACGGATATAGGTGTGGTGCTGATATCAGATGGGTCGATGTCGGTGCCGGCGTCGGAGTACGATTCGGAATGAAGCTGATCTGAGAGAAAATGGGCAAGGAGCACGGGGAATGCGGGAACGTTGATGTGTTCGGCGAGGTCCGAGGCAAACCGTGGGCAGCGGCGTTCTGAAAGAAGGTCAAGAATTGCGGATAATAATCAGCCATAGGTACTCACCTCGTGTACGAGCGAGGACTACGTTGCCTTCTACCCGAACGGTGTCCACAGGACCTCCATCATCGTCATCTGGGTTGACGGCTGGTGGAGCATAGATCGGGGGCAGCATACCACGCTCAACAAAGTCTGCACGAGCTGCTGCAAGTTTATCGAGCCGCTGGTTAGTTTGCAACATCTGGGACAGAGCCTCATAGTGACTAGAGCGACGCCAAGGCTTCTTGACAGCGGTGATGTGGCGCGACTCGGTAATCGAGGAACAGACTCCACCCGGAGCACCGTATTCCTCGATTCCATGGCGGTAGTGGACAATCGAATGCTGCCTAGGGAGGGAGAAAGCCGCCGAACCGCCCGGAGTGTCTGTACGAACATTCAGAGTTCTGAATATTTCACGGTGGTGATGGAAGTTGCGGACGGCGGCGTCAACCGCGTCAAGCGTGTCTTCGTCGAAGTCCTCGCGTCGGACAAGGTAGCAGAAGTCGAGAAAGGCAGCAATGGCCTGTACGATCTCGTCGGGAACAAGCCCCTTGATTGCAGGGAGGTACACCTGTCGAAGATGAATATTAGTTATAGCAAATGGCGGCTTCGATAAGGGAGATAGATACCTTCATGAGCGCCTTGGAATCGTCCCCAGTCCACTGCTTGAATCGTCGCCCTTGCTTGAAACGTCGTAAACACGGGAAAGCTGGGGTGGCGGCGATGCTTTGAGTCAGAAAGGATCAGCAATGGATGACATTAATGCAATAAAAATGGTACCGGCGATCAATCTCGTCCATCATAGCGTCTGCGTCGGCCTTGGAATGTTCAAGGTACAGATACTCGCCCACCCAAGTTACGAGGTGATCCTTGAACGATCCCTTGATGACCTGGTGAAGCAGGTCCGAGGAAAGCATCTCGTGAATGTCGGCACGAGGAAAATTACGCGTAAATGGCTGTTGACGCAACTGAGGGTCAAATCGAGAGAACTCAGAAAGACTGATACTCACAACAATGTCGACGTCAATCCCATACGAATCCCAGTGAATATCTGCACTGAAAGAGGCAAGGAGCTCGTCGGTCAACTCATGAGTGCGCCGGCCACATATATGCCCGTCCAAATCAGTCGAGAGGGCCGTACATCTTTTAACAAATTAGAAATGGGTAACGGTGATGGTGGACGACATACTTTGCACACCAGTTCTGCACAATGCCAGCCAGCAACACCTGCTCCGGGTAATCCGCAATAAAGGGCCCGAAGTCGTAGATAGCGCGTCGAAAATGCCCATCTGGGCAACGACGGACGACAGGCTTCTTCATTCCGGGCTTGAGCGACGCTAACACGGCTGCAAGAGAGGCGTGATAGAGTTTCCGCTTGAATTTGCGAAATGCGGGGTCATTGTCGTATTTGCGATCACCTGTAAAGACCGTCAGGAAGCATTTTTCTCATTGATGCAGCACATACTTTTAGGGATGGCAAGAAAGACAAACGGCATGACTGTGTTGCGATGCGCTCGGCGCATGTTGTTGTGTGGATTTCCAAGAGAAATGTACCCCGGATGGTATTCAACGTTCCCGGTAGCAACAGACACGGTTGTCTTATCACTACCAAAGAAAATCGGGGTGTACATGGCACCCTCGGTGCTGGGATCATCTGCATGAATTCGATCCTGCAATGGAGTAAATTAGAGAAAGATAAAATGATAGACAGAAAAGTACTTACACAGTGACGCCATGCAAAATTCGCGGACATGAAGTCGCTCCAGCGGCGCTTGCCTTGGGTGTCCACTTGGACATAAGGGGTCGTGTCGAAAGCTCCGTCGAGATCGGGGTTGTCGAGCATGTTGGCAATAACGACGTCCGGATCGCGGTACCAGATCTCGTAGCGCTCCCGTGCCCATGCTGGTGCATCAGCAGCAGGATTGAGCGGCTCGGTTTGGAAGCATTTCCATGGCGCGTCGCCAACAGTGGTCGCATCAATGGTCTCGTAGACCTCTTTGTAGTCCTGAAATGGTCCGAGATTATCGTGCTTCATCATCGAGAGGGCCCACATCTCCAGAAGCTGATCTATATTTTTCGAGGACATTTGCACCTGGGAAATAAGCATTTAGGTGAGCAGGAACAACGATGAAAATTTGACTCGCCTACCTTGCGAAAGAGAAAATCGGCGAGCGCAAACTGCACCTTGTCTTCATAAGGTGTCCAGTCATCCGTTGCGGCGGTATTTCTCGGTGATGGTGGTGCACCGTCAGGCAAGAATTTGCCGTTTTCATCTCAGGGGCGGGCTATACAACTAGAATCAGACTACTGGAGAGAAGGAAAATAATATTGCACACCATTCAAAAAGGGATGATAATGTTTCTGCGCGCGCGGCGGTTCTGGAGAGCCCGGGGGTGATATCTCGTCGCCGGAATAGATGTCCGGTGGTTCAGGCGAAAGGGGAGGAGATGGGATAGGTGGAGCGATTCCAGGAATGATATTTGACGGGCGGTGGATGGCATTAACATGGTAAGTGACTCCGCCGTGGCTCTTCAAGCGCTCAGGGCATCCGGGCCAGGGACATGGAATACGGTCGTCAGAAGCGAGTCGACGTTTCTTGCCTCTGCCTCTCGCCATTGGTGTGTGAATGCAGAGATGCGCAAATTTTGTTGTCGAGATAGACTTGAGGCAGGAAAATAAAAATAGAAACTTAGAGAGCACATTGTAACCAACTACAAGGCATATGAAGATATGCATCGGCGAACAGCAGTTTTCTTGGCATGCCTCGGCGAACAGTGGTTTCAGCACAAAAAAATCATAGGCAAAACTTGGAGCAAAGGGAAAAAGGCTTGGTATGGCGCGACCGACCCCGAGTCATACGACGATAAGGTGAAAAAAAGCTTGGCCTGGCGGCGCACCGCCCCGAGTCATATGAAGATAAGCATGGGCGGAACTGCGGTTCCGTCGGTACGCCGAATGAAAATCATGGACCACGCTAAACGATATCTGCCTTGCAAGGTCGAGTTCAGAGTTGGAGAGAAAAACTGCTGGCCGGGGTGTAGCATGGGCTATGTACCGAAAGAAACCACGAGGAAGATATTAGCGTTGAACTGCGGCTCTGCCAGGGCGCACCAAAAAACACAGGGCGGTTCTTTGCCGGCGGCAAATTGGCTGAAACATATATCACTGGTAGGGATGGGCACGGGTCCGGGTCCGGGTATGAAACAGTCGACCCGGACCCGGACCCGGAAAACCCGGACCCAAACCCGCGGGTCCACGGGTTGTCCGAATTGATCGGATCATGGCTGCCGAAGCTTGCCGGGAAGGTTTAACACCTTCAAAACTGAAATATGCTCACTAATTGAGGTTTTTAAATGCATCGGGTGCTTAACAAAACTTTGGAGTACCTCTCATAGCTGTGAGCCATGTCAAACTGCCTTGAAATGACCTAAATTGCACAATAAATTCAATGTTCGCAGACCCGTGGTGTACCCAAAGGGTTTCGGGTCTACTAAAATTGGAACCCGTACCCGTACCCGGGCCGACCCGACCCGGAAACCCGGCGGGTTGACCCGTACCCGTGCTCAAGACTATATATCAGTAGCTCAACGATACTCAGATAAGCAACCACTCTTTCTTTCTCCCCGCGATGTCCACCAGGCCGAAACGTTCCCAGAGCTCTGCCCGACCCGGCGAAATCATCAATGCGTCTAAGCAAAAGCGCCGCTCCCCCGAGGAGAAGGCCGCCAGCGACCTCTTCGACAAACAAGCGAAGATTGCGAAGGAAAAGGCAGCTATTGAGGTAGGTGTTTATCTGAATCCACGAGATATGGCTGATATGCACGGTAGAAACACCAAGCCGGAGTCCAGCGTGTTGCTCAGAAGGAGGACGCCCTTCGTGCTGAGGACGAACTTTTGCGCAAGAATTCTGCCCGCCCAGATCTTGCGACAGTCGAACTCAAGCTCAAGATGCTCCAGCAGAAGGCAAGTCGTATATTTCGAGACATGAGTTCATACTGATCCACAGGATAGGACACAGACATCAGCATGGATCCTGGTTCCGACCACGAGAACCAAGGTCTTGACGCCGTGGACGAGGATGGCGAAGACGGGGCTACCAGCCTGGCGACGAGAATTCCGATGACGACGCCGCTGACGATGCTTCAGATGAGGAGGAGGCAGTGCAGGAGTTCTTGAAGAGACGGGCTCTTGAGAAGAAAAAGGCCGGTAAGGCCCCAAAGGCTGCCAAGGTCAATTCTAGTTCATAATTCATCATTCCGTGCTCACCCACTGTCCAGGGTGCCATTCGGACCGAAATCAACGACGCCACGGGTGTTACTCACAACGAGAGAAGCACCCTCAAGCGCAAACCGTCTGCCCAGACCACCGAGATCGAGTGAGTGCCGGCGTCTTGACTGATGTGTGTACATACCTGATTCATCTGCAGACCAAAGAAAAGCAAGACCGCGGCTCTCGGTGGATTGAAGAAGGGCTGGCAGAAGGCGGTCGAAATCGCCACCAAGGCCCCCAAGACCTCTACCTCCGTGCCCGCCTCCGTGCCCGCCTCCGTGCCCACCTTCGTGCCCCGTGGTCGTACCATGAGTGTTTCCACCAACTCCTCGATGCCCCCTCTTCGTTCAGTGTCCCATAGCACGATGAGCTCAGCCAGGAGCAGTGTCCTCTCGCTCCCGACCAGAGAGTTCGACGAGGAGGAGAGCGCTGCGAGCCTTGCAGCAGCGCGTGGATTGAAAACAGCGACCGAGATGGCGGACGCGACAGCTAAGGTGTGTTTTACGGCAGCCTTCAATGTGATGTGACTGACGCGCGTCTTTACTTCCACCACCATGTAGATGGGCATCTCGCTCGTCGCCAAGGACGTCGAGCTGAGCGTCGATGGCAAGGTCAAGCGCGAGCCGAAGCCCAAGGTCACCAACGCCGACCTCCCTTTCCCCCGGAACAGCTATGCCAATGATCTCAAGTTCTGGCAGAATGGCTTCATCCCCGAATTCATCGACTGG
This sequence comes from Mycena sp. CBHHK59/15, assembly GCA_029204085.1. Taxonomy (NCBI): domain Eukaryota; kingdom Fungi; phylum Basidiomycota; class Agaricomycetes; order Agaricales; family Mycenaceae; genus Mycena; species Mycena sp. CBHHK59/15. The sequence continues at coordinate 77,813 of JARGXW010000548.1, forward strand.
ATTGCGACCAAGGAAGATCCTTTCGCCGTGAACGCTGACCCTGAGTTCCGCACCGTTATTAACGACCTGTGGAACCAGCACTTTGGCGCCTATGAGATCACGGACGCGGTGTACGCGCAGGTGAGTGAACGAGTCTTGATCACGCTCTTAAATCATACTCAAATCCCACATACTCAGGCGGCGGCGGCTGTTCGCAATTGGCGCAGCAAGTTTGGCAAGATCGCGCTCAAGGCCGTTGACGCGAGTCGTATAGACCTTCGTCACTACGTAGGATGTGCAAGTTCGTAGTTTGATGGATGATCTTCGTAGTTTGATGGCGCAAGCTCGTCGCAAGCAGCCAAGCGAGCACAAGTTCGTCAGAACCCGTCGGAACGCATCAAGGGCATGCAAGTTCGTCAGAACATGGTGCAAGTTCGTCGTAAGCCCCAATTCGGCGAGCCATCTGATGCATGCCGTCATTCTGGTTGATGCGCCGACTGCTCTTCTTCACCATCATCTCGCCCCGCCGCCCGCTTTCTGGCAGTCTTCGCGGTGTGTTTCCCGCTGCCATCGGCTCCACGCCAGGCTTGGTTACTAATATTTCCTGTTCTGACAGACGGCAAATGGATGGCTCCTTCTTTTTCTGGGAGAACACGGAGTATATACCAAACCCGACACCGCGACACGGCGTGTCAAACGTCAGAAAATCCGACACATCTAAGAATCCCCACACGTAGATCAGCAAATCCGACACATCTGGCCAAATGGGACGCGCATCCCAGCAAACCCGACACAACTTCAGAAAATCCGACGTACTGCGCACCTCGGGGACCCTTGCCCTAGTAGACCAGTTTTCACCTGCAGCAGGGAAGGCACTATGGACCGGGGTTGCCACAACGCTGTACGGTCGCTTTCCAGCGGGTTTTCTTCCGTCGGGGGATCGTCTCGCGAGCATATTTGAGCGGGGGGAAGCGGGGGCGATTGCGGGATAGTGGTGGTGCGGAAGAGAGAGGGAGGTAAATATTTGGCACGGTGCCATGCCGTTGATTCTCGCGTATGCAAGCGAGACTAGCTGATTGTGTGTGCCGCCCCTCATCCAATGAACTCGCTGACCCTGGCCCAGCGCAGGCGCTTGAACCGGGTGCAGGAACGGGAGAAAACCTATCCCTGGTGAGTAATTTCACCGCCTGCAGGAATTGGTTCATCTTCGCTCCAGCGCTACTTCCTGACCCCCCATCGAAAACCCCGCCCAAGATGCTGTCAGAGGATGCGAGGATGACGGGTTCAGGGTCAGACCGGAGCTTCAAGGGGGCTGAGGTCGAGGAGCGGGTCGTCTTCGTGTTTTCAAATGTCCTTCAGTGCGGTGTGTTCATTTCCGCCTTTTTCCCCCGCCCCTTCTAACGAATTGTAGCGTTCCCCGTCTCGCGTACGTACAGCGAGGCGGGTAACGCTGACTGCACTCATTCCGACCGCGCTCACTCCAGCTGATCCGTCACGACGTACCTGAACGTAGATATATTTTCCGTCAGTAGATATTTTCTCCAGTAGATATCAATGTCTGAAGAGCGCTACGAATGCTACAAGGCTTTCGTATAAATCCTGCGAGTTCCGAAGGCAATCTGGTAAGAACTGAGGTGAAGCAAGTCCATTTTGCACTTGGAGAACATTTTGCACTGCAAAGTGATGAATTCATCGTTTGAACCCTTCAGCACCACACGGCTGAAATATCCCTTGAGTGTGCTAAGGAAACTTACGCTGCTGTACGCGTCGCGTCGCGGTCACGTGGCCGTGTTAACTTGGGTGTGCGACCATTGCCGATCGCTAAACACGGCAGGCGGAGTGCTCCATCCGGCGAAGTTTCCTAATCAAGAGCAAGAAGGAACCCCAATTTGGTGTTCGGCCGGCTAAAGGCTAATACATGCTTGACGATGTGTCGGAGTTGGAAGACAATCAGACCCATGTGTCGGACTTTCTGTAATGTGTCGGACTTGATGAATGTTAGCCGCCGTGTCACGGTGTCGGGTTTCAGGGAGCCTCGTCCAGAGGTCGATGTTGCAGAGCCGAGATGCGGCAACAGTGTCGGAATTTATGGTAAGTGCCGCAACACCTATTTTTGCCATATTCTCCTGCTTCAGACGAGAGTTAACTACGCAATTAACTGTGTTAAGGTATTAGGTATACCATCTGCTGTTCAATTGAGTTGGTAGGACACACTACGACGATTGCCGGGTCCACTGGAAACTTTATGGAAGGGCAGAGCGACGGTGTCTTCGCGATGGCAATCATGACAATTATGGACATGAATAGGTATCCAGTCTTGCCAGATCCGGTCGGTGTGACAGCTACGAGGTCTATACCATCGAGAACCTTGCAAATCCCGTCCATTTGATAGTGATGCGGCTCGAGAGTGGGCAGAGCAGTGAGGAGGATTTTGCGGACCAATGCAAAGCCTGGTTCAGAGTAAAACTTGAAGGCAGTGCATAGATGGGATAGCAGGAGTAGAATGAGCATGAGAACGGGCACTGCACCGGCCATGGGCGCGCGAACGGCTGGACGTGTGGTGAAAAAATGGTCGTGTTTGTCGTGCACGTGATTACGGAAAGTGCCGAAGCGCGACCTACGGCTTACACGTGCCAAGTAAAACTAGACTAGAGAAAACGATTGTTTTTGCCATTTAACTACATAGAGCGCCGGCAGTCAAGCTCCTTAAATGTGCCGCAACTTCTTGCTGAGTCATATCTGAGTGATTGTCGACGAAGGCAAAGACTGTCATCCAGTCATACAGCATGAGACGTTGTCGGCGCATATCCTTGGGTGGTTTAGTGGAAGTTCGGGGAGCATCTTTGGGAGGCTTCCAGACACCCCGTGTATACGGCGCAGTGGGAAGGTCCCGAGGTTTGCGAGTTTTGGGCTCGGGAGACATGAGGAAAATTTTCGTTTGATGTTTGGTTTGTCTGGTGATTGCAAACATCACGTCCGGGACAGCGATGCCGAGTCTTCCCGAGCAGTCCTGACCCGTGATCGTGTTCAATTCGCCAAAATGGCTCACCGGAAGCCCGGTCTGATCGAAATTCGAACAAAAAAAATGCATAATGACCCTCCCAAACCTTATGCAATATGTGTTATGACAAAATTGCATAAAATCCCCGCCCACCGAGTCGGTGGACACCAAAAGTGTATGCATTATGACAATTATGCATTATGACCTAATGCATTGTGACAAATGCAACTGTATGGGCGGGGGGCCTGTTTCTAAGGTGAAAGCGGACATCTGAGGTCTCAATTGGATCGTTCCGGGTCTCCAGGAATTATTTGGGCTGTGCAGCTCAAAGGCAACCCATAGAAACATCCGACGGCAGAGTTGGAGATGTGGCTGTGTAATTACTTGACATGTCCTGTGTAATTACTCGACGGCGGCCCCGCTTATGCACGCAAATGGTGATCTACTCGAGACTAAATCCGGATGTGAAACCGGAGCTATCAACGATTATGGTGATGGCAGAGTCGTCGAATGAGGTCTCAATGGACTCAAAGAGAGCCTGGACAAAAGGATACAAGCACCAATAGTGCTTCAGTCTCTTGAAGAGGGCGGAGTCCTGAGAATTTTCTGGCTTGAAGTGAGCACGGGTTCCGAGGACAGAAATCCGGAGCTCACTGAATGGCTCATCAACTTGTGATCCTCAGATCGGGTGAACCTGAGCCATTCGGAATATTTCGCAAATGAGCAGCGGGAATTGCCGAATTTGATACATTCGTGGCAAGGGGAAACCCAACTAGCGAAGGTACAGGAACGATCCCTGTCCTTGCAGTTTGAACACGGGAATTGCGGCTACTTGTTGATAAGCAAGTTTTGGCTTTTCTTGCACAGACTTGGACTCACCTTGCGCTCAGCAAGCATTTCTGAGAGCTCGGGAAAGTCGGGAATTGACGGAGCGCCCGTAGACATGGCTATCACGGAAACAAAATAAAGTGCTTCTGTTTTAATTCTTTCGGGTGCTGGGAAATTCACACAGCATTGTGCGGATCGACCCTAAATTGAACTATACCATTTACGGCGTCATAACAGATGTCCGGAGAAGATCTTGTGGGTCCTGATGATAGGACAGCATTTGAAAATTCAGAATGACAGATTTCTGGAAGGGGCATAATGTATCAATTCGGATACTGAGTGTCTACTCGGGATACAGGGACATGTCTTCTGGAAGAACAAGACGGAGTTGTGTGCAGACAGCCTGCAGACGTTCACGGAGCACCGCAATCACAGATGCGGGTTGGCTATGCATTACAACATCCATGAGAAGGTTATGCGATTCTCGGACTGCCGTAGTCGTTGAAAGTGCAGCGCGCATGCGAGAACCTTCGGGGCCGATCAGATCGATCCCATGCATGGCCTCAAACGCTTCGGCGACCCCGGAATTATCCAGGTCTTGCTGAGCGAGAACAGCGGATGAAACAACTGTGAAGTGTCAGTGTACACATCACAGTGGAAATAAAATTCCGCGGCACGAACCAGGTGTCAGGGTGAGAGTTCTGAGGCGTTCGCGATTGAAATAGGCAGCCCAGTTGTCGAAACTGACATAGTCGCAATTGGGGTGGCTGATTATGATGCAGCGCAGGCAGAACGATGCAATGGCACAGAATAGAATACCTCGAGAACATCATGCGTGGAATCGATCAGATGTATGAAGGAGGGTAAAGTAGTCGAATCGGGAGCTCGTGAGGAAGGCCTTCGAAATTATTTCGGGAATTTGTTCTTTTAGCCCATTCAGCGGGGCCGAAGTTGTCACCGACTGTAACCGTTCTCTTCAGAATGAAGAGAACAGCTAGACTGTCTCTTAAAAGTATTCCCTGAGGCTTTATTTTGCTGCCATTTGTTAACAGGGGGAGCGAACAGGAGCACTAAAAGGGATGCAAAAGGGCCTACTGTGAACGGGTATGTGAACGGGTAAGGTGAGAGATTTGGAATATATAATATATATATACATATATAAAAACCGCCTCAGATGTAGTGTTGTGGGTATGTACGAGAAACGAAAAGGAAAACGTATCTATAAGGATGCCAAGCTTCCCCGCCTGTTCCCTCCTTTTTATCTCTCGGTTTAGAGCCTTACTGTATGCACAATTTCCTGGAAAAGGTGGCTACGTATCCAAGTATGCAGGGGGAGCTATCACATGGACTTCCAAAAAAACAGCCCACTATAATTCCTTTAGTCACCAGTCGCGAAGAAACGGGCCGAGAAGAGGGAGAGAAGCCAAGAGCAAAAAAGAATGAGGGAAAATAATGATGGAGCCAGCCTTATTAGGTCTCAAAGGCCCCACAGATAGTTTGCGCCGTGCAATCGCTGCACCCAGGTGCGGTGACGTGTCGTATGCTGCCAGCTTTTAGGGGGATAGCGTCCACCAGAATCAAAGTGTGTCTGAGAGCCCAAGCTTGGACAGCAAAACATCTGCACAGGTGGATATCGTGAATGGCAGCGAGAGGAGCGTGAAGACGAGGAGGTGGGAGAGAGTCTCACCCTTGCAGAGAAATTCGAGGAGCGTCGCGCCCAGTTGCTCACTTACGTGCGCAACATTTATTTCAATTTCGCTTTACGACTCTGATTTACTGCAATCTAGGCTTGGGGGGGGTGCCCTTCAGGTTCGCGGTGAGATCAAGACTCACTGCAAGGGGGCTGTGGCGCTTTACGGTATTCCTGGGGACTACACACCCACCGAGATCATCAAGCACGTTGCCTGGCTCATGGGGAAGAAAGGAATCTTCAAGTACGGTGGCATTGATTTGGCGGCAAGAAATTTCTTCTGTTGTGCAACTGTCCTCTCAAGTTACTTCACAGGCTCACACGTATGGTGGCGGCTATGACTTCGTGACAAGTCAACATCCCAAAACGAAAATCCTTACTAAGAGTTGAGTTTTCATCCCGTAGGGCTAATATCGGTGGAATGGCAGTATATAAGGCCCCTCTACATATCTAGCGCAGCAGAAGTTCAAAAAATGAAAAATCTCGCATGACGGACCGTTGGGTGACGGGCCGTGCCCGTTGTACATCCGTTGAAACGACGGCCGTGCCCGTGACGGGCACGGCGTACAGCCCTAAAACCTCACAAGCCCAAAACCCGTGAAATAAATTTCGGAAATACATAGTAAGGATCCAATTGTATAGTAAATTCAGCTAAAAATTCGTGCATATGATGATCGGCATAAGGGTTAAGGAAGTATGTATCAAACACATCAAGGGAACTGGAAAAATGGAAGTCTTCAGGGAGGGCTGCTGTACCGTAAACACCTATTAAATGCGAGGCTCGTGTGATGCTGTCCAGTGGAACAATAGCCAGTGTCAATGCCCCACGTTCACGCTCCGGCTCCACCACCCACATCCCCGTATCGGGATCTGGCGCGTCGCCGACGGGGACTAGCCAATTGATCAACGCACATCTGTAGTCCTCGTCTCGGAAGGAGAACGAAAAGAACAGATGTACGCGGCCAACAACAATGCCGCCCATGACGGGGCTGTCCACGTCAATGAGAACAGTGTCGCGGCGCGGGTACCCATGCCAATTGGGATTTGAGCGGATACGCTCACGGTACATCCCTCCGGCTCCGCCGAGATCACTGGGAGCGTAGAAGCGGGCGATGGGGAAGTGGTGGATGGTGATTCAGCCTGTGAAGGCAGGGCAGTCATCAAGGGAGACAGGTGGCACGGTGGCGTCCGGCAGACCATGCACCTCTTCATGAAGAAATCATCGGAAAAGAGCAGGGAACTGGGGTTGGCCAATGTAGCAAGCGAGAGGCTGAAGTTTTTTAGGGTATCCACGTTCTATTAATAATCAGCACCACAATTAAATAATTTAGAAACGACATACGAGCAGTGGGAGCCAACTCGATGTTGGATAATGACTTGGGCCCGTGCACCACCCTGTCATCATCCTCCTCATCATCGTCAACAGCGGCAACAGCCGCATCAACCTGCGGCTGTTTCCCAGCAAGAACCATGGCCGTGTACGAGGAAGTGGTACCCGCCATCATTCCATGCACGGTGAAGTCGCACAGTGTGACTGGATAGCCGTTCACTCTCTGGTTTTACACGGTTTGAACACGGATCTTGGCCGGTTTAAATGGTTGAAGTATATCTGTGATTAATGGTGGTCGTTTAAACAGCGGTTCAACACGGTTTAACACAGATCTTGTGCCGGTTTAAATGGTTGAACTATATCTGTGATCAACGGTGGGCGTTTAAACAGCGGTTCAACACGGTTTGAACACAGTTCTGGGTTGATTTAAATGGTTGAAGTATATCTGTGATCAACGTTAGGTGTTTAAACAGCGAGGGTTTCATCAATGGGAGTATCAAGAACTCTATGGATAGCTCTGGAATCGTGAACGCGTTTAAACAATGTTTAGTTGATTGTCCTGTAGGCACTACATTTTGGCTCCATTAGCGACAGAAAATATTTAAGTAAAACAGTGCTTGAACACTGTTTAGCATTGAGACGCAGAGTGTTTAAACAAACTTTGTAGGGTTACTGTTAACACAACTGTTAGAATTGTGCCTGACGGTGAGAGCTGCCGCATGCTAGGTGCAGGGATTGGCAATAACATCCCTTACACCACACCATGGCCTTCTGTCCTAGAAAAAATTAATACCGATATCATGTGTTGGCAAGCCACACACCCGACTCTGGAAGGGAAGCGCCACATCATTAGTATGGTAATTGGAGGTCGAACACAATACCTGACCCGAGCTCAAGGGATGCCAAAGGACATTGAGGACACACTCGGAAAATTGATACGGTCCTTCTTGTGGGACGGAAAAACAGCCAGAGTATCACTGGAGACAATGATGCTCTCAATTGATCAAGGAGGCAAAGGAGTTCTTGATATAGCCTCCCGGAACAAAGCGATTCATCTTTGGAATCTTCAATGCTACCTCATCCAAGGAGATGACCGACCATTGTGGTGCTATTTTGTTGACTTCATTCTCAGAAAATACCTAGAGACTAGCTACCTAAATATCAGACCAGGTCAAATCCTCAATATCTTCTTAAACGACATCCATTTCCCCATCCCCAGGTCAGACAGGATACCTGACGACCTGAAGGGTATGATATCTGTAGCCCAGGAGTTCAACCTCAAATTTACAGCACTTTCAATTGACCATGATGTGCAACTTGACATGCCGATATGGAAACACCCAGCTGTCCGCCAACCAGCTTATAAAAATGCCTGCCTCCGAGATGCAGCAATCTGCCTCAGAAACCAACATAAGGTTCGGACAGTGAAAGACGCCATCATAATAGCTACGAGGAGAACCACAGTGGCGAGACGGCAACACACAATCAACCCTAGTAGTGGCATTGCCTGTAAAAACTGTGGATGCCCATCTTGCAACAGAGATTGAACTGAACTTGATTGTGTACACCCTGGGGAATGCATTGAGACCGCCCAGACATTGATAGACTGTATTATGCCAAAGTGGAATCCATTAGTCCCAGTGGCCGACCTTTGTGAAGAACTTAAATTGACAGCAGAGGAGTCGGAAGCTACCCAAAGAGAGGTGGAAATTGATGAACCAATGACTTATGATCCAAACTTCAGATTATATAGCACTGCCAACAGCTTCCGGATCTTCGCTGAGGACGATTCAATGAATGAGATTGCGGCAAGACGACAACCCGAATTAGAGCCATTCCCTGAACTAATCACAGCCTTTGTACATATCAAGGTCTTGCGTTCTGGTCAATATGACCATCAAATCATGGCAAGATTCAAAATCGTTTCAAATGAGCTCAACGACAATGCAACTGTGAACATCACATTTGACGATCCCACCATAAAAATAAACTTCAGATCAGGGATATTGGGGGCTACCCTCATAGTGCTGCAGAAAATCCCACACAATGCCCCCTTACTACTAAGCTCTTCGTCCGACTTCCTGCTGAAAACTTTAATTAAAGAGAGAACAAAATCTGAAAACGACATGTTAGACCCAAGTTTCCGGCTCTTCGAAGCAGTATTTGCAGTGCTGAATGAGCGAGTTGCACAGACACAGTTCAAGCAGACAACAACAACTTTCCCTGTCGCTGCAGGCATATTCATTCATACCCTCCACTGGAGGTTGATACCCAAATCGATCTGATGTTCAGCTGCCTGGGTATCCTAATCTCACAAGGCTCGCAGCGAATCTTTACAAAAATCATTAAGGGCAGACACTCAGAACCGTTCAGGAAGGCAATATTTATCAACTTACATCATATCCGGTGCTCCGTACATGAAGTCTCTGTTGGAATATCACCAAGCCGACTCGTTGATGAAACATGTGTTAAGCCGCTGGCACAGCAGTACACTGCATGGTTGCGATGCTGGCATGGATATGCACAGCAATGTTGCGAGACGCGTTTCAGCTGGTCTGAAACCTCATGTTCAACCTCTCTATTTATGCTTGTATATCCCATTGTTCCCCAGGCTATAAAAGCCCCCCGATTTCTTGAATAAATTATCTTGGTCTCGCTTTCCCCCTTCCTCTTCCCCTCTCGTTGAATACCCCCAATTCTCACAGTCTCTGATTACACTCCTACTGACGAAATGATGTGGAAATCTATACGTGCCACAAATCTGAGACGACTACACCGTGAATTATTTTGGAAGTCGATTCACAACATTTTCAGGTCGGCAACTTCTGGACACACATTGACAATCTTGAAGCTATTGCAGTCTGCCCGACATGTGGTGTCCCGGAGAGCCTTGAACACATTGCGATGGAATGTGATGCCTCAGGGGCAAAATTAATCTGGCAACTGACTGAGGACCTCTGGGCCATGAAATATTCCGACTGGCCCCCACTCAGCTGGGGACTTATCTTGGGTGGCAACCTAGTTAAATTTAAACACTCAAATGGGAAATTGATCCCCGCTATGGGACGGTTATTTGCCATTCTGGTATCCACGGCCTGGCACACAATCTGGAACATCCGAAATGATAAGGTTTTAAAAAACCCACACCGTAACACGTAACATTACAGACATTGAGATTCACAACAGATGGCTGAAGTCTGTGAATTCCGCACTAGGACGAGATCGAATCCTCACCAATAAAATGAAATTTGGAAATCTTGCGCTGAATAAAGATCTCGTCCTCAGAACATGGAGTGGTCTACTAATGAACGAAGACACTCTGCTGGGCGATTGGACTTACACAGTGGGGGTTTTAGTGGGTATACAGCTGACATTGAATGATCCAAGAAATGGGATAGGATAAATTTATTATGGCTGGAGTCCCACACTATGGTACTTGTGCATAATGGCATTTCCTCCCTGGACAACTTCCCTGGCATTAACTGGATTTATCTGGTAGACCCAGTGGATGACTTTTGGAATGCTTCTGCAGACTGAATTTCATTGTCCCGAACACTGCCAAAAAAAAAAAAAAAAAAAAAAAAAAAAAAAAAACCCCAAAGGAACCAAGTCTGCCCAAAGGGGCGATAAAATTAGTCAGCATGTGCAGATTGCGCAAATTGCGCAGATTGCATTTGGTCATGTTTGTCCATGTGTGATGCATCCTCCCTTTCAATCATAATCATGCCAACTCACACTGCCGCACTTTCGATACCCAGTCCAGACATTAATGGTATGAATTTCCATTCAGCATGATTAGTTCTTCAACCACTTTCAGCCCCTGTCGATCCACCCACCATCCAGAACAGTCTTCAGTGCACGGATAGTAACCGTAGATGTGCTGTATATGGCCGTACTCATACGGCTCCATACGGCATACGTACGGCTGCCACCCGTAACCATATAGGAGGAACTGGAGGGTCGTACGGTATGGTACAGGATTAGGGTCGCGACTCTAATTAATTTTGGTTTAAATCCTCTGGCCTTATGCTCTCACTCTAAATTCACTAAAATATTAGGGAGAGCTATGAAAGCCTGTTTGCGTCCCTAAAGTAATAATCAGAATATTTGGAACATGAATGGAAGCACTATGATTTTATATATGACCAAAAAAGTGAAAGTGTGCTGAATTATACTGTACTTCGCCCTGGCAAAATTTGAGCCTGGGCAGTGGATGGAATCTAGTAAAACTGGTGGTGGAAAACAAGTTCGTGACAATGGCAATGAGTTCGCGATCAAGATACATGTCCTCCCAAGTCCCTCTCAAATTTTTATACACGAGATCGGAAAGGAAGAATTTTATTCTGATACTTCTGGTCCTACTAGTTCATCTAATGTACTCAATAAACCAAGCCCCATCTCCCACCGAGAGCCCTTGAGAGCTGAAAGGCGCTCAAATTCCTCAGGATCCCCCTCCTCCAAAACCCGCTCCGTACGAAAGCCGTTGTCGACGTAGCGCATGAGGCCGCCGACAGTGAATTGCGTAAACGAAATGCGCTCGTCGCCGTCTTGAACAGGCACGTTCGAGTGCGAGATGGTGGCCGAAGGGACAAGGATGAGCGCGCCAGCGGGGAACTCGATGGCAAGCTTCAAGTCCCAAAGGACCAAATGCCCGCCTTTCGTGGGGTCGAAGGGGCCTGCGGATTGTATTGCGCACCAACCGAAGGGGAGGTTGCAGACGTCGCGATGGCGGAACGTCCAAACATTTGGCCCGAAGTTAAAGGCGGTGCACGAAAAAAACTGATTTGTCAAATGGGCGGCGAAGGTGGGGAAGGCGGAGGCGGAGCGCGACGTTGTGGGCGCGGTAATATCCGTAGAGGCGGGGGGCCCATAACGCAAAGACGCTGTGGCGATGATTTAAGCCCCGAAGCAGGTCGCAGAAAAACAGGACGCACCCTCGCGAATGCCGCCATGCGCTGGATATTGGGGTCAGCGAGTAGGCGGTCGGCCATGCAGCTGTAGACGCCATTGTTGAGCCACGAAGGCGCCGTTTTGCCCCTTGCCATACGTCAGCCCGACGTTCATGGCCGCAAAGAGGCCGCGTCGGTGTTTCCGCATTTCGCTGGGGAATGCAGCGGCAAACCCCTCCTTTGTGATGAGGTCGTAGGCGGCGGCGACCGAGGCGGCATAGGTGGGGTCACGCGGTTGGCCCACCAGGGCCGCGAAGACGCGGCCGTTGGCGTCGACGAGAGGACGGGGGTCGCTGTGGCGGCATCAGCGTGCCGCGCGAAAAGAGAGAGCGGGGGCGGGGAGCTTACAAGCCATTCCAGGGGACGACGTTGATGCCGAGGAGGATGAGCTCTGGCAGGGAGCAGCGCTTCTTGCTCCCCCACTTGTCATCCTCCGCCTTGGCGCCGTACCCGCCGTGCGCGGCCTGGGAGCGCCTCTGTGTCGAGGCTGGTTTGAAGGGGCTGAGCGGGCTTGACGTGCTTGCGGATTACGGAAGGGCTCGGCACCTGCCCCTTCTGCTGAATCGTCTTGAGGCGCTTGGCCTGTCGGCGGCGGTGACTTCCGGTTTGGTGCGGCGGCACGTGGCCTCCACGGCGGTGCGGCGACGTTTTCGTGGGCGGGGAGGCGGTGCGATCAGTGTTTGGGTTGCAGGCGTCAACCTCGTCCAAGGGATCAGGGCGGGGGGGGGGGGGGCACGCGTCGTCCACGTCGTGAGGGCGTCGGTGGGGTTCTTGCGAGGGAGCGGGGGCCTCCTCAGGCGCGTCGATTTCGTCGCGGTCCTCGTGGTCTTCTTGGCCCTCGTGCTCTTTTGACACGGATTTCGCGAGAAGCGGCGCGAAATCGAAGTCACGCACGCGGAAGGGCGAGAATACGGTTCCGCGACCGCGTCTCTTGTGCCTCGTTAGTCTAGGAGGAGACGAGGTGGTGGCAGACGTACCTGACGCGCTTCAGGAACCCAGAGCATCGCGCAGATCTGCAAGAAAAACGGGTCAGTAAGTGAAGTGGCGCGACTTCTTTTCTGACACTTTTGCAGCTAGCTTGCTGCGGTAGTCCCTGGGCGAGTCACCTGCGCAAGCCGGCCGCCCAAGTGCCAGAAAAAGCACGAGAAAGAAAAACTTACCGAGGGAAGAGAGTCTTGAAGAGGTGTGGGGTGTGGTCAGTGACACTACGTGACGCAAGGTGACAAGGCTGTACGATCACGTGCGCCGTGTACCAAACACCGTGCACCTTCGAGCTTCAAGCTTCAAGAATGGGCCCTACTCTCAGTGCAGTGCGGCGTGCGCAGAACCGCACTCGGCAACATCCTCCTCCTCACACGTCCAAATCAGCAGCTCCCAACGAAACGCATCTGGTCGGGCGGTTAAGACGAGGGCAACGCTCACGCCCGCGCAGCTTTCTGCTCCTCAAAGAGTCGGACGCAGCCAAGGAGGCCGAGCGCCTTGAACGTATGTTTTTTTTCTTGATTTATTTTTCCTGTCCCTACCTACGCTGACCTTTACTGCCCCAGAAATGACTCGGCAGCAACACGCGAGTACGATGCCATGCGCGATATTCCAGACGCATTCGACGATACACCCAGCTCTCTGACTGCCGCCAGCTCAGAACTCGAGATCGATGTTGGACAATTGGAGCCTGCTGACTTCGCTGACTCATTATGCAATACACTGGGCTTGAATGCCAAGTTCCGCTCAGACTTGCACATGTTTCTAAAGGTGCGGTCTTTCTCTTCTATCCTTTTCTGATTTCTGAATAAACCTTAGCTTCTCAAAGACCTCTCCCGCAGTCAAACCATCCCGATGATTTATCAGATGGTCACCAACTTTTACACGCAACAACTCATTCTCAACTCCCACACCGACTACACCGCTATTGCCGAGGTCCTCAACGAAGTCAAGATTGCCCTTGCCCAGAACCTCGACTTGACCAAAGAGCAGAGGGTGTGTTCTATTCATATCGTTTTTTCCCTCATACTCATCATCTTCCAGACCGAAGTAACCGCCGCCTGTAAACTGATCATGTGGGATCCGAAACGGACAGACTACGACAACGATGCCATCCGGCTGGATGTTACGGTAAGCTTTTATTTGAGTCCTTACCAAGCTAACTTGTCTCGCTCGGCAGGCACATCTCAAGAAGCACCAGTTCCGCACTCCTCTTGGTGTACACGCAGTAATTATACCTTCGTCCCTGGGCCTTTCCACATCACTCTAGCCGAGCTCACGGGCGCTATCATTTGACACACCGCGTTAGAACTAGACGAACATGAAAAATGTTAGCACATCAACTCAAGACAACCTCAGACGCAGTCAACCAAAACACGGGAACAGCGTAAAATAGGGATGGTCACGGGTACGGGTCAACCCGGTTCTTTTGTAGTACCGAAACCTACCTAAGACTGCTTTCGTCATGGACAATGCAACCAATAACGACACACGATTGTCGAGGCATTTCAATGCCGCTGCAGGAGAGAAGTATCGAATTCTCATGCACCGATGCCTGCATGAGGTGCATGCCACATACCATTCATCTGTCGGACCTCAAGGTACCTAGTTTGAGGATGTTCCGTTCCTTGACTAACGAAATTTTCCAGCTTCTCGAAGCTATCGGGGTGCTCACAAAGGAGGAGAAACGAGCTGCCAAATCGAAATCGCGTGGAACGGTGTATCAAGAATCAGCAACAGAGTCTGTTCGTCCGGAAGCAGATGAGGAGGCTAGTGATACAGGAGATGGGGTTGATAATGATACCGTGACACCGACTAGCATGATTGGTTGTGCTGTGTTCGAGGTATTTCGGTGTCATTTCCTTGAAAATACCAACATTCACTCATTTGAACTATTTCGAAGCTCCGGAAAATCGTTCAACATGTTCGATCAAGTCCGGAACGCTGACAGAAATGGGAGAAAGAAGTGAAAAATACTGGGTCCGATAAGGTACTTATATTGATTCTCGACGTGAAAACCCGTTGGTCATCGACACATCAAATGCTACGTCCGTCTCAATTTTTTTCTGCACCCGCAATGGTGTTACGCTAAATTACAGGAGAGTTCTACTGGTCGAACTGCCGTGCAGCACGCTCGAAAACACGACGGTGGGAGGTGTATCTAGTCGAACTGAAGGCACGAACCACCCGTACCCGTTGAGCCTCTTTCGGCCCCAAGTTATTGCGATAAGCTTCCATCCAACGAATCATGTGATGCTCCCATTTGCGAATCACGGAGAGTTGAACGGATTCGGCAAGTGCAGCCGGCATGTTTGTTTCAACCCCGCGTAACTGTAGTTACAGTGGTCACGGAGGTGTTTCTTGACGGCGCCCCAGAAGAACTCGATAAAGTTCAACTCACAGTGATATTTGGGGCAGAAGATAAATAGATGACCTGCTGCTTCGATTTTTTCTGCCACCATTGACCGTTGCTCGAGAAAGTCAGGCTGCAATTCCAACAGCCGCGTTTCACAGCAATCACGGGCCGCGGTGTGCAGCCCTTTCTTGCACTGCTTCACGAATCTTCCCGAGGGCCAAAGGCCCCTCGAGAATTACCTTCATCCCCTTTGGCTCGCCTGGAAATCCTGGATGATCTGCAGCATAATCCATCTTCTGGACCTTGCGAACACTGCCATCCATCCACCAACCATTGCGCATAAGTGCTTGTTTCCCTCCAGGGTTGAGATTCATGCGGCTGACAAGCAAAGTGTCGATGTTTACAGTAAGCGGAATGAATCTAATCGAGATTTGATTATCGTTTGCCGCCATCAGTATCTGGAGGTCCTATTTCACTCTCTGTGAGCGGCTCCATCAACTTCGACCAAAAGCAAAGAGAGGAAGGCAACCTGAAGATTCTGCCGATGTTGACATAGGCTCGGAGGGTGTTTCTTTGTCCAATAAGTTTTTCATGTATCGGTCTATGTCCCATCGAAGCCCATCTATCTCCTGCTGGTTCTTTCGCTATTGGTAACCGTAAGTACTGGTTGGGTTGATTAAATTTCACCGCGTACCAGATCGGTATTCTGAGTGGCCACTCTCTCTTCCAAATCACGGTTCTTCTCCTGTTCGCGGTTAACTGGTCCTCCAGATATTTTATATATGTTTCATTTAGGCTCCCAGCAGATCGGTCGAACTTTTGTCCAGTAAAGTCCGTTTCGATCTCGTCTTCCCTGTCGCTCTTCGTATCCAAGGGGAGCTTGGAAAGCGAGGCCTTCCCGCTCGCCTTGGTCGGGCGAGACCATGCATTGTTATCCTGACTGCCATTTGCACTATGGTCCGCTTCTGTCGTAGCAAAGGATTTGCTAAATACGGGTTCAAATAAGTCCGCAAGCACAGTCACGACCTGATGACAAGGTAGTTGTTTCAACAGCTGAGTATCTTGAATATCAACCATGAGTGCCCTGAAGACCTCGTTTCTTTCCTGATCAGTAATGCATCTCCAGTGGCGTGTTTCCAAATTCTCTCGGAAAAGCTCTATCTCATGATCAATACTCCCAACTGGTTGAAAGCCTCATAAGTAATTTAAAAGTTTCAGAATGCATCTGTCAAACCTGAGCAAACTGACAAGAAAGAAATCAGCTAATCAATCCTAACTTGGCATTGAAAGTGAGACCTTTGCAGCGGCGGTGTGCAGTGCGGAGAAACATTTTGAGGGAGCTCTGACCTGCAGGCAGCTCCAGAACCTCATGTGTATTCACTGTTATATGCAAGGATCGGCTCCCCTGCCCCGAATTGCTCTATAGGCGACGAGACCTTTCAATGATTATGTCGCCTCGAGCATAGCTGAAGAGCCTGCACTGTTGAATTCCGGTGAGCGAATTGGGAAATCAGCACGAGGTGAGTCACAGTACTCGACTAGGGTCGACACTCACCTTGGTTTGCGTCGTCGCGGGCAGGGTGTTTTTGAACAGCTACTTTGTTGCCAGACCAACTCGGATTGTGCGAAACACTTCAGAAGGTATAAAATGTGAGGCTCTGTGAGTTCTTCCTTCTCCCACCCATGTCTCGTACACACAATAATCTGGATCCTTCCCTCACACTCCCAAGCAGTCGTGCTCAGATCCTATTTGGCATGCTTGCTGATCCTGAGAATGGTGAAGAACCAGATGCGGCCCATCAGGCCTTAGTCGCGACCCGAAAATTATGACCCAGAGTATGACATGGTTCTGGTGACAGTATTGGCCAGCTGCACAGGAAGTTGAAGGGTTACATCACCGAGTTGCGCAAGGGGAAAAAAAATTGAACAGACCCAAGAACAGGAACGTGCTGCCCGCACAAAATATGATGAACAACTCGATGCTATTCACCGAGTATGGCCGCAACTCATACCCCAGTCGTTAAAAAATAAGAGACTGCAGATGTTCCGGAT
>JARGXW010000549.1:0-94692 GCA_029204085.1 Mycena sp. CBHHK59/15
CATTTGAAGTCGGGTATCAAAGCTTCAAGAAAGCGGATTTTGGTTAGTCAAGGGTAGTATATGGAAGATCCAGTGATGTTCACTTGCACCTTGGAATAAGTTTATGCCAATTTTGGTCATCACTCAAGAGTCAATTCTTGTAAAGTCTTGATGGTCCTAGGAGTATTGTTCGGGCATTTTGTCCAGAGAGAGGCAGTCCTGGCAACGAGGCACTGGGTCTAAATTATAGACACGATGTTTGTTGTGACATTGAAATGTCCTTGCTGTCTTGAAACTTTCTGGTTTCTTACAGTGCAGTTAGTTATTCTAGCATCTTATTGGTGCTAGGGATATCCTGAAGGGGGTTTTGGCTAAAGAGATACAATGTTGGCAATGACACACTGGGTCTACAATTTCGAACACAAATTGTGTGTATAGCTGGGATATAAAACATGACTGAATAAACTATGCCAATCACTGGTTGAACATTTCAAAATTTTCACCTTCTTTTTCAGTGAAAAATGTCGTTTATTTTTCACACATTTTTCACTGAAAAAGCAGGTGAAAATTTTCAAAACATTTTCATCACTTTCTTATTTTATTTCGAATTTTTCACCTTGAATTGAGAAAGTGCTGAAAAAGTTTTAAAATTTTCACCTTTTTTCAGTGAAAAATGTCTGAAAATAAACAACATTTTTCACTGAAAAAGAAGGTGAAAAAATTGAAATGCTCAACCAGTGAATGTCCCTCAAACTGCGTGCTTTAATACCCACAGAGAGATCAGCATTCTCCTGGTCATCAATCTGAATCCTCTTCTTGGGTGCAGCAGCCTTGTGATGCTCTCCACAAGAGGACATTTGCAATTCAAACTGACCTAAGGTCACAAGGGGGCAACGACCAGGAGGGAGCCCACCCTTTTTAACATGCTTAGCAGACCAGACACAGTCCACAAATATGCAGAGGTGTAGAGGCCCAGGGTGTCTTGTTAACTTCTTCCCTGACATTGTATCCTATGGTCTTGCATTGCTGCCAGAATGATCAGTAAAGAGTCTGATTTTGGGGGAATAAGTATTGTACTTCTTGCACCAGTTTGAACTGGCCTGCATCGTGAAGGGTGAATAGGTAACAAGTTCTTCTTGCCACCAGAGATGGCTATGGCCAAGTCAGAATCTTGACCGCGGCCTGCCAGCGATCCACACAAGGCTCATTTGACTAAGGGAACAGCTGGAGCATGCAGTGGAACTATGAATAACATGTGTATGAGTTGGACATTGATAATATAATGATAATAAATAAAACCAGACCTTGTGCCATCCATTGGGTTGAATGACAGCATGAGGCAGGAAAAGCCTGTGTTTCAGCATCGAGGATAACATGACTCAGCCAGTAGCAAGAAATGTTGCTCAATTATCTTTTGTGACCATCCCTGTTCATCTGGGAAGGGCTCAGACAGAAACATAAAGAAGGCAAGAGGCAGGAGGACAAGGTCGATTCAATATTTGTTGTAGTGAATTATCGCACGAAGCAACCAGTGCCACAACTGGTCATCACTGCAGACATAGACTGCAGGCATCTGAGATGAAGGCAATGCTAGGAGAGTTGGTCTGTGGCCTCTTGTGTGCCACTCCCATTGAAAACAGTCTGGTCTGCCTTTGATCAGCACGTTGTGTCGACAAAAATCAGGGTCCAAATAGGGTGAGCATGAACAAAAAGGTTGATGAACATCTGGAAACGGTTGAAGTCCACAGCCTGTTGGAGGTGGCTCAGAGAAAAGTACAAACAAAGTCAAAGACAAGGTGTACAGCCCTAGGTACAGCCACTATTTTAGTAAGGTCTAAGTGAAGGAAATTAGGGCAGCCACTATTCGGTCAAGCACAGCCACTAGAATAGTAATCAAATTTTTTGGGGCACTGATGATTTAGGGAGGTTTTTTTGGCCCCTGCAGATTATGAAAGGAACAAGTATTATGTAAACATAAGTACTTGTAATTTCTATAATATAATAGAAAGTGGGTTATAAAGAACCTTCCACAATGTTCCATCCCTACACTGGTTGAACATTTCAAGTTTTTTGGTGAAAAAACTAGTGAAAAATGTTTTGAATTTTACAGCAATTTTTCAGTGAAAAACCAAGTGAAAAACTTGTAACTTCTTCATGAATTTTTTGAACTTCAAAACTTTTTCAGCACTTTTTCAGAAAATTTTCACAAGGTTCAAAAAGGTCACCAAAATGTTTCAAGTTTTTCACCTACTTTTTTGGCAAAAAATTACTGTAAAATTCAAAACATTTTTCACCAAAATTTTCAGTGCAAAACTTGAAATGTTCAACCAGTGTACATGACATCATTACAACCACAACATCGGACGATAAAATAAGATAAGATAAGATAATCAACAAGTGAGCATGATGAGGGGCAAGTGGAACAACCATATCCACAAGTAAGTAGGATGGCTGCAGTGATGGGCAAGTGGGACGACCACAGAGAGAGAGGCAAGGAGAACAACCATATCCACAAGCAAATGGGACGACCACAGTGACAGCACGTGGGACAGCCACAGCAACAGGCAAGTGGGATGGCTGCAGCAACATGCAAATGGGACAACTGCAGAGAGGGGCAAGTACAAGTTTACAACAACCACATCCACAGACAAATGGGATGGCCACAGGCCACTGACAAGCAAGTGGGTCAACCACAGCAACAGGCAAGTGGGACGAACACTGTAATGACCACAATGATGGGGAAGTGGGCAAGTGGGACAACCACTCACCCAATGGGACATCAGTGTGGGAATACCCTGGCCTTCACCATATACCATACTTACCATACACCATACTTCATGTATTGCCAGTTATCCGTGAATTTATTCACAGGTTATCCACTAGTTTGCGAGGATTTAATAAGCGATGTCACTGTTGATCACGTGATTTGCATGCTCCTTGGTATTGGGACAATTACACTGGTTGACACTGGTTGAACATTTCAAGTTTTGCACTGAAAATTTTGGTGAAAAATGTTTTGAATTTTACAGTAATTTTTCGCCAAAAAAGTAGGTGAAAAACTTGAAACATTTTGGTGACCTTTTTGAACCTTGTGAAAATTTTCTGAAAAAGTGCTGAAAAAGTTTTGAAGTTCAAAAAATTCATGAAGAAGTTACAAGTTTTTCACTTGGTTTTTCACCAGTGTTGAACATTTCAAGTTTTTTGGTGAAAAAACTAGTGAAAAATGTTTTGAATTTTACAGCAATTTCTCAGTGAAAAACCAAGTGAAAAACTTGTAACTTCTTCATGAATTTTTTGAACTTCAAACCTTTTTCAGCACTTTTTCAGAAAATTTTCACAAGGTTCAAAAAGGTCACCAAAATGTTTCAAGTTTTTCACCTACTTTTTTGGCGAAAAATTACTGTAAAATTCAAAACATTTTTCACCAAAATTTTCAGTGCAAAACTTGAAATGTTCAACCAGTGTTAAATGATAAATGTCCTTCTTTCTTTCTTGCAGTTGAAGCACATCTTTTTTCCTTGTCCTCCCTTGGCCCAGCATTCCTTTGCTGTGTGGCCACTCCTCTGGCAGTTGCTACAAACTTTTGTATGTTCTTCAGTGTGAAGTGCATGATTGCCATCTGCGTGATCGGACTCCGGTCTGCCTCTCCTTCCTTCTTCATCCAATAGTGCCCCAGTGATGTCTGAGACTGCATCAAGATCATCAGTTGTAGTGCAAAGTGACGCTGCAATATTTGACCATGAACTGTCAAGATTAAACAGCGATATATCCATCATATCGTTGTCTTCCAGTTTGACTCTGATCACTTTGAGTCTGGCCGAAAGTCCGAGAATCCTGGAAATTTATTCCTGGATTGGCTTCTTGGAATGGGAATATCTGTAGAATTGCCATTTAATTGCGACTCTGTTCACCCAGCTATTCTTCTCATAAATCTTGGACAGTGCCTTCCAGGCCTCTGGTCCATTCTTCGCATCTTCGATATACTGGTACTGGTCACTGTCCACTGTGAGTCCAATAGCAGTTAATCCTTCATCTGATTTAATATCCCATTTCTCTCCTGCATCTCTTGTTGAGGGTCTCTCGGTATGCCCCCTAACAATATCCCAACAGTCCACTCTCCATAAAACCATTGATATGGCAAACTTCCCATGGTGGTGGTTTTTCTGATTCAATTTTGGAATGGTCGCAAGAAGGGAGTTGATGTTGATTGTCGACATGATAGGATGTGATGATGAGAGCGATCAAAGATGCCTAGTAGTTGGTTTTGTGCAAAATATCGGCTTGTGTTCTAATTCTGAGTGAGATTGCACAAATGGTTGTTAGACCTAGTTTTACAAGCTGATGAGGATCTGTTCCTCATCCCACTATTTATACTGTATAGTAAACTATCTAGAATATTCTTGCGCCTCCTCCATCATGAGTTGGGCATTAGTTTGGGATTACCAATCCATCAGTCAGCTTTCCAGCATCTTCTCATAGATGCTGGATTGCATCTCCAACAGGTTTGGTGGTTATGGGCAACACTAGTTATCCACTGGTGGAACATTGAGTTGCCTGTAAAGACGTTGAACTGTGGGTCCACAAAGTATTACTGGCATAATAGGAACAATGATATGCTGTCCACAGGGACCAAGAGGGTCCAAAAATGCGAAAATATGATATCACCTACAATTTTTTTTTCTCAGAGGGTCTGTCCTAGCATATTGCATATCACTAGCAGGTGCCAGCTGAAGCTAGTATATCAGCTGATCCTAGCTGATCCTAGCATGTCGCCAGCCATGCTAGCATGTTGCTAGCTGCATTTCATCAATTTGGCACAGTTTGTATTTTTCTTCCCCTGTGCCCCCCTCCTTTTTTTTCTTCTTTCTTCCACTGCTTATGTAAGGTTCTGATGGCCCAATAAGGAAACTCATTCCAGAAGAAAAAAAAGCATAGCACTGGTTGAGCATTTCAATTTTTTCACCTTCTTTTTCAGTGAAAAATGTTGTTTATTTTTCAGACATTTTTCACTGAAAAAGAAGGTGAAAATTTTAAAACTTTTTCAGCACTTTCTCAATTCAAGGTGAAAATTTCGAAATAAAATAAGAAAGTGATGAAAATTTTGAAATGTTCAACCAGTGTAGGTGGTTCTTGGCCTCCATTGAGCCATATTACATCCATAATCACAATAGGGTGTCTCAAACATTCATTCTGAGTTCTAGGGAGCTGAAATTTTGGTCACCTAAAGGTGATTTTTTTTTTGACCTCAGAACCATTGAAATGGGTGAAATCTGGCATGTTTTCGTTGGATATTGCAATTTTTGCAGTGTTACTGTGACATCACAGATTACATGACTGCTCATAGAGAGTGACTAACACCTGCCTTAATAGGTGTTAGCATATTGCCAGCCAATGCTAGCATGTTACTAGCAGGCACTAGCATATTTCTGGCCAATGCTAGCATATTGCCAGCAGGTGCTGTCTATTTTTTCTCGAAAATGTGGACCAAAAAATATCTGTGTTTTGTTGTATACTCTCTGTGAAAATATGACTCCTGTTTCAAAGACAAAAAGAAGTGCAAGCAGGATTCCTTTTGTTGAATATAGTGCAGTTGGAAAGACAATTTATTTTTTCTATGCAAATAGTGACTGAAATGAGGACCTCTTTTTCGCTGCAAAACAGATAGATAACACTGGTTGAGCATTTCAATTTTTTCACCTTCTTTTTCAGTGAAAAATGTTGTTTATTTTTCAGACATTTTTCACTGAAAAAGAAGGTGAAAATTTTGAAACTTTTTCAGCACTTTCTCAATTCAAGGTGAAAAATTCGAAATAAAATAAGAAAGTGATGAAAATGTTTTGAATTTTCACCTGCTTTTTCAGTGAAAAATGTGTGAAAAATAAACGACATTTTTCACTGAAAAAGAAGGTGAAAATTTTGAAATGTTCAACCAGTGTAAAAGAAGGAAACAAAGAAGGATAACTATTTTCATAGATTGTTGATTCAGAACAAGAAGCCCCACTTTGGGGCAAAATACACTGGTTGAGCATTTCAAGTTTTTCAGTGAAAATATTGGTGAAAAACATCCTTCATTGTCACACTTTTTTCACTGAAAAAGTCTGTGAAAAATTCAAAGTAAAATCAAAAAGTACTGAAAAAGTTTTATACTTTTCACATACTTTTTCTGTGAAAAAAGTGTAAAAAATGAAGATAGTTTTTTACCAATATTTTCACTGAAAAACTTGAAATGCTCAACCAGTGATAGCAACAAAAAGATGTTTGCTGTTTACACTCATTGTTGCAAAATGAAAATACAAGTTCAAAAGGCACATGACATGGGTTGAACTCTATATATGTGGGCACCGGCAATGCAGTGGTATTTCAAAGTCCACTCGGAGGCTCAATCCAGCCCAACTGATGGCTTCAAGATTGTGAGGCATATGTGGGCTCAACCGGCTGGAATATGGCCATACATTATTGGGAGAAAGCGAAGTTTACCCCAGTAGTAAGATACTGTCCAACTTTTTTTTTTTGGAGGTACCTCACATGCTTGGTTTAGTGAGAATAAATCATATAAATATCCATTTCCTACTGGATCTGGGTTGAACATTATCTCCAGACACCTCTTGAAACAGATTCTGAGATGCAATAGCACCCATAATGTGACCGGTTTGGGCCATATTTGGGCCACAAAGTACAATGGATTTTTAATCAGAAATCTATGCTCCTCTCTATTTGACACGACTCTCGTCTTCTTCATGCAGCAATACATGTCTGTCGCATACTTTACCTTGCTGGCATGGGCCAGAGACCAAAAGGAGCTGACAAATAAGGTCTTCAATCAACAATTGGCATGGCATCACTGTGCAAACCTACCATTTCTTGCAAAAGGAGCCAAGTCCGACTTACCAATGGTGTCAAAATTATTGAACAAGACCCAGAAACAAGCAGCCTTGATCGCAGATACACTGTAGTGCCAGTGATTGAAGTCACACAGGAAGACAATGGGATGGAAGATGATGTTGACAGTGATACAGACATGGAACTGTCATATTAAAAATTATTAAACTTGATATTACTCATCAAATGCACAATATAAGACATTTGGCTTTCTAGGATACATTGAAATGGGGCGCCAATGTGCTCAACGGACTCAAAACCACCCAAAACCGTGGCTTGAGTGAGGACAAATAATGACAAACAGCACATGCTGGAACCAACCATTGCAGGTGCCCAATATATGTACATAAATGCTGATGGGCCTCTGCAGTGAGACTTTCCATGCTTCACAGATATCGACATTGAAGTACACATAGCTCATACAAACCTTGTCATTGTGGACAGTGGTGCCTGTTTGGTTGTCAGTAAGGTGCAAAGATTCAGAATGCAGGCACTTGCGTAACTGATCTCCTTGTGCATCTCCCAAATGCTATTGCACTCCATTGGCACAATAGAAAGAGGTTAACCATTGTCCATGAGCCATGCCAGCACACACCTGCACCTTGAATACACAACCAGCTCTCATAGAAGCACAGGACATCCAGGGAAGGCATCTTGATCTTACCACAGTCAATGAAGAAGATTTTTCTGCCACCAGATGCCACCAACATTGGCATGAAGGAGTCATTGACATGGCCACGGGAGAACAACATGATGCAGTGGGTCCCAGTCTGCTTGTAAAGAGTCATAACCTTGGATCGAGGCAGGAAGTAAGCATCATGGCCTTGTCATCATAACATGACAAAACATACTTCTTTCTGGACAGTTGCCAACTTTTCGCCCTGGTCACGTGCGCCAAATAAGGCAACTCGTGTGTCTTGTTTGTCTTTCGCCCAAAAGCAGGGCGTGAACTAGCCATCATTGGGCCATGGCTCGTCTCTGCAGATGAGCCATTGTCCCTGGGTGGCAACCCATCAGTGAGCCTGCCGAAGTATGCCACGCAAATTATGTGATCCTTGGTGGCATGGGCTAATAAGTATTCGGACAACATTCAGAGGATTCTAAAATAGTATCTAAATATCATGGAAGTTTCTGTGTGTAGTATATGGCAGGATAATACATAGGTTGATAATATTGATAATGAGACATGGGTGGAGGAGGAGGAGGACGTTGGTGGCTTGTATGATACATACCACTTGGTGGAAATCTTGCGGCTCCAGCGATGTTTCTGCTGGTTTGTGGACTTGCCACACTCCCCTGTCTAGCACAGATATAGACAGTGACTGTATCCCACGCTGTAATGCTAGAATGATGGGCAGGCGACTCCTTCTTGAGAAAATCAATGGATTTATCACGTTCCTCGGCCTTCATCCACGCTCGCATCGGGTCCCAGGACTCCCAACAAAGCTTATAATTGTGATGGAGATCATATTCAAAGCTTCCAACGGCAGGTGGCAATGGGCATGACTGGGATCGTAGCCGGGCACAGCGGATCAGAATCCATTCCGAATGACGCATGTGAGCGTCGATAAGGGGTGCATCAAAATCCGTAGGGGGAATCCGAGAGACAGAATGTCAAGGTTGACATCGGGGGCAGGAGGGTGGGGTAGCAGTAAGCTAAAAGGGAGATAATGATAGTATCTGGTCACCCCTCCAGAGGGTGGCCTCACAGACATAATGGGACTCAAAGCCGAACCGAGCTGCTCAATGCTCCATTACCGTTTACAGTGTTCGAGCAAATAAGACATGTGAGTTGCCTTATTTGGCGCACGTGACCAGGGCAAAAAGTCAAAGACTTTTCTGGACACTTCCCACTACACTGTGTGAGTTGGTGGCGGCTGCCATGTTTGATCCTCGGAGCCCAATATGCTTGAGCTCCTGGTGCGCCTTCAACTGCTCCATGACTCTGCAACAAGCAAGTCAGTCTTTGCTTGGAGAGCAGCAAGTTTCTCTGGACAGCTGTCCAGAAAAATAGGGGAAAATAGTCATCTCAGGCTAGTAGTATGACAAAAAGCACTCTCTTGTGCCTTGACAGCCAGGTTGTGGATAATCATGTTGCAAATATTCATTCCATGTGTTCGCTTGTATTGAGATTGGTTGCCAAGGAGCACATTGATGTAGGCAGCTATTTTTTGTGTTTAGCCACCATAGTTGCCACAAAATTTGTGCGGCATGTGTAAAATACATCAATGTCTTCATCCATTAAATTTTTGGCAGCTTTGTGTCCAGCAATCTCCATGGCACGAGTGGCCTTCTGTGGGTCTGTAAGTGGTTCACCCTTTTTACATCCACGGGACTGTTGGACAACCTTGCCTGGATTTCATGATGTGTGAGTAGTGGTGTTCATGCTGTATGGTGGAAATGTGATTTGGGAATTTTTGGTAGTGGGAATAAGGGTTTTGGATTTTTTGGCAGGAAAGAGAGGAAGGACGATAGTGGACCTTTTTAAAAAAAAGTTTATAACCCATTTTTTTGGCATATGAAAACAACAGCTTATGCTATTATTTCCACCCTTCATTTGGTCTTGTTCAACTAGTGTTTAGTACCGTGTTCTTATATTTTATGCACAGCATATTGGCTTCTTTTGGTCCCTAGTTCGGTTATCTCTCAACTCTTTTTTTTCACTTTTTTCTCAGGTCTGGGATAAATAGTCACTGGTTGAACATTTCAAGTTTTGCACTGAAAATTTTGGTGAAAAATGTTTTGAATTTTACAGTAATTTTTCGCCAAAAAAGTAGGTGAAAAACTTGAAACATTTTGGTGATCTTTTTGAACCTTGTGAAAATTTTCTGAAAAAGTGCTGAAAAAGTTTTGAAGTTCAAAAAATTCATGAAGAAGTTACAAGTTTTTCACTTGGTTTTTCACTGAAAAATTGCTGTAAAATTCAAAACATTTTTCACTAGTTTTTTCACCAAAAAACTTGAAATCTTCAACCAGTGAGTGTAAAAGAAATCATCACAAATGGAGTAGAAACACATGTGAGGTAGAAACACATGTGAGATCAATGCTGTGCTCAGACTGTCAAATTAAACTATCTAGCTACTATTTGGCATGCTTTTCAAAGAAATTCTGCATCTCCTGGTGAGAGCATGCAACCAACATTTCCGACTCCTCTGTCTCCTGGAATAAATGGAATGCTGCATCCTTGTGGCACACACCTGAGAAATGAAGTCAAGAAATGAAGCTCGGGGCATATCAGTTTCTGAAGGCCATGGGAGACCCACTCACAGCATAGATGAGTGGGCTGACCAACTTGTCTTCTGCAGTGGCCAAAGGCAACAGCGATGAGCAATCAGCTGCAGATATGGGCCCAGTCATATACCAGCCAGTTGCTTGTTGTTCCTTGACTGTGTGCATATCAAGGAAATGCAGGTGCTCAGGAGATCCAGGAGCGGTCAGGGAAGGAAGAGGAGCAAGCCCCAATGCTGGCAAAAGGCTTGTTGGGAGGGCAAGGCAACTGGCTCCGATGGAAAAGTGGGGGGGGAGAGGGGTTTTTGTAGGAGATACTGGCAGCTTTATCTCCTTCTTAGGGGAGGATGTCTGGGCCACTGGTCCCACACGCGACACAGCCTTCTTTGGCAACAACAATGGCGTGGATTTGAGCCCATGCATGGCAACTTTTTTTGGGAATGGCAGCCGTGGGGGGTCGACCTTATGCTTCAATTTTTTCAGAGACAGTGATGGCTTCTTTGAAGATGGCGATGGAGAGTTAACAGCATGCAGGGAAGCTGACAGGGTTGGGCCATAAAAGAGGATGGCCTTGGAGAATGGAGGAATCTCAGGGGAGGGTGAACAAGATGGTCTAGGTGTTGGCAAGGGTGAGATCATGAAAGCTTTTTCATAAAGATGTATGGCCAGTAGGCTTTAGGAGGACGCTGAGCACAACAGTGTTTGGCTTGGCTTGGGTGATGCAGGCAGCGATGATGCTGATAGCGAAGAAGCAGAGGAAGGAGAGGAGGGTGTGGTGGTCATTGTCCAGACATGGTGGTGGTGGTGGTGCTGCTCGCAGTAGGCTTTCCATATTGCCTTGATTGCAATCCAATCAGAGGTGCAATCATAGACTGCACCCTCAAAGCCAGTAACATTCTGGAGAACCTGCTCACTATCAGAAGGTCAGTATTCAACACATATGAGCAGATAGATCCACTCACAGAGAAGTGTAGACTGCATTTACCTGTCCATTCAAGACAGCAAAAACACAGAATTCTAGTCCTAGACAAACAACAACTTATTCAGCTGTAGCCTATTCAGGGTGTTGTTTGTTAAACACTGGTTGAACATTTCAAATTTTTCACCTTCTTTTTCAGTGAAAAATGTCGTTTATTTTTCACACATTTTTCACTGAAAAAGCAGGTGAAAATTTCAAAACATTTACATCATTTTCTTATTTTATTTCGAATTTTTCACCTTGAATCGAGAAAGTGCTGAAAATGTTTTAAAATTTTCACCTTGTTTTTCAGTGAAAAATGTCTGAAAAATAAACAACATTTTTCACTGAAAAAGAAGGTGAAAAAATTGAAATGCTCAACCAGTGAAACTAGTCCTAAGCAAACCACAACTTATTCAGCTGCAATTTACAGAGGGTGTTGTCTGCTGCTCTTCCCCTATGGAATGCTCTCCCTTTTATACTACTTTACATGGTATTACAGTATGTGATTATCCTACTCCTTGGTATTATTAATTGGATGATTAATGCATTAGTGATTCGGAGTTTGAGCTGTGCTCAGCAGTGGTGTGGGTGTGCTTGGCATCTTTTTGCAGCACAGGTATGCAGTGAACAGTGTCTAACAGACCAAGGCCCTGCTCAAGCAACAGCAAAGCCAGCTTGTCATTGCACATAGATGGGTAAGAGAGAGCTGGAGAGAGGTTGGTTTGCACATGCCATCAGCCACTGATCTAAATTGCAACAATAGAATATATTTATCTGACATATTATATTCTGGGTACACCAGCTGTGTGCAATTCTGCACGTTGCATCTCCCACTCAAGTTCTTTGAACCCACTTCCGTTCCTTGGACTCATTTTTGTGGTGCTGCAAACATCCCATATAATCACATCCACATATACACATGGGGCAGTGGGCAGGGTAGACGCAATCGCAGTCCAGGGACTCAGGAGTTGGTTTACTGGGAGTTGGTTCACGAGGTGTCTGTGCACTGTGATGGGGACTACGGTTCTACTGGATGCAGGGTAGTATTTGCAAGTAAAGTGGTGTTCATCCTCTAGAGGGAATGAATTTTACAGCCTTAAGTTGAGATGGAGGGCTTAAGTTTTGTGCTGTTTTAAAATCTCCTGTGTCTGTTTGAATGAAAGTTAGTTAGTTAATGTGATACTTACGATCCATCTGATGGGGTCTGGAGTTCCCAATAATATTGTTTTACACTACTGGTACATGGTGGAATCGTATCCACTCATGTAGGAAGCACTAGGTCACCCTTTTAAGACCTGTACCCTTCACCGGATATGTTGATACAAATCTGGGGCCTTCTCGGAGGATAGACAGTGAATTCCATTCTACAGGCGGAGCTGTTAAAAAGCCTCTGTCATGATGCAGGTTCGCTTTGTAAGCCTCCAAGGATGTGTAGTTTTTACAGGTTTTAATGGAATGGACACTGTCCATTTTGAAAGCAAGCAGAAGAATGATGTCTTCAGGTCTCTGATCACGCTCCACGGTACTGCGAATGATTAAACGTAGAAGGTGGATGCTTCAACAAGCTACGTGAAGGATGTGGATGGCTCCTCAGAGGGTCCGCATGCTTCGAAACACTAATATTGTTGACAGGTTTTGAAGCGGAGAATGGATCTGGGTAATTGATTTGTTTCCACTCAGTCGTTTGGGGTCAGAATGGATCTGTAGCAAGGACTGGCACCTTACTGGAGCTCTTTTGGAGCTTTCAGTATAAAATCTGTTGGTGGGCAGTGCCTCTCAGGACCTGGAGAGGACTGAAGAGTTTGTGAAGTGCCTAAAGGACAACACTTCCGGGGATTATTCTTGTTCAGAATGGAGGATGAGTACAGAAGAGAGCCCCTGGTGACCAGTGAACTCTATAGATTGGCAGGTTCCTACTGTTCCGCTCTAGTCTAGGACAATAGCAGAAAGCAGGGGAGTTCGGAGATACTTTCTCCAGATACAGTGGGTGGTATTTATACTGTTTCTAAAGTCCATGTGATTTTCCTTATTCCAACAACTCCATTCATCTTTCCAATGATCATGAACAGGTCCCCCTCTTCCCGCTCTTCCTCCTAGTTGTGCGGAATCATTGTATGAGCTCGTGGACTGATTTCCTAGTATGCAGAATGGCTCTGCGAGCCAGCGGACTGCATATATCTTCATCATACATGTCAGAAACATTCGCGGTGTGTTTCTTGTAGGTGGAGAGACTCTGCGAGCGTGCGGACCGTGTACAGCTCCGGACAATCAAAGTCAACCAATTTTCTAGCGGCCCAAATACTATTTTCTAAGCTTAGCTGAGTTTGGAATCAGATTCAGCACCCCAGAATATGTATAAAACCCATTTTTCCTGAATGTTCCCACGAGAAAATGGGTTCGGCCAAAATTTTTGGCCATCTGAACAAAATTGTGTGTACCTCTTTGAGCCCCTGGAGGGTACCCAGCACTGGAGTCTACCATCTTAATAAGCACAAGGCTCGCAATAAGCTTTAGGTCTGTTTCACTTTCCCTAAAAGTAACTTTCAAATTTTCCCTTGAACCCATGGTCGCTGAAGAAAGGTCAAAGTGTGACTGTTATGTCACAGTAACACCCAACTTTGCTAGGGATTTCCCACGCAACGGCTCGTTAAAAATATTTGTTTGGCAGAGGATCATGCTCAGATAGGTGGGAAAGGCTCAAATAAATATTTTCATGATTTTACCTCTTATTTTCAGTGTCTGGCCAAAATTTTGGGGTCCGACAAAAGAAAAGTCTCATTTTCTTAGCAACGGCTCGATAGTTTTGGGTCAAAATATTTCTGGGACCTCCTCTCATTGTTTCCTTTCGATTCTGATGGGTATCGGAGTGCAGGTAAGTGGTTGGTAAATTTGTTGACTTTGATTGTCCGGAGCTGTAATTGTCAGTCGGAATTGGTCGTGGATGGTCACGGAACGTGGTGGAGTGATCCCCGGGCCAGTGGACAGTACAATTCTTGGTCAGACCTGGTCGTAGACAGTCGCGGAGCATGGTGGAGTGATCCTGGAGCCAGCGGACAGTGTAATTGTTGGTCGGACTTGCTCGTAGACAGTCGCAGAGCATGGCAGAGTGACTCTGGGGCTGGCAGACAATGCAAATATTGGTTGGACTTGGTTGTAGACGATCGTGGAGCATGGCGGAATGATCCTGAAGCCAGCGGACGGTGTAATTGTTGGTCGGACTTGGTCATAGACAGTCGTGGAGCATGGCGGAGTGACTCTGGGGCCGGCAGATGCTGCAAATCTTGGTCGGATTTGGTTGTAGATGATCGTGGAGCGTGGCAGAATGATCATGAAGCCAGCAGACAGTGTAATTGTTGGTCGGACTTGGTTGTAGACAGTCATGGAGCGTGGCGGAGTGGCTCTGGGGCCGGTGGACGATGCAAATATTGGTTGGACTTGGTTGTAGACGATCATGGAGCATGGCGGAATGATCCTGAAGCCAGCAGACGGTGTAATTGTTGGTTGGACTTGGTCATAGACGGTCGTGGAGTGTGGCGGAGTGACTCTGGAACTGGCGGACGATGCAATTCTCGTGGTCGGACTTGGTTGTAGACGGTCGCAGAGCATGATCTTATGCATAGGACATTGTGAAACGAGACCGTGTGGGTTGGTGTCTTGTGTATGTTCACAATGGTGGGCAAACATAATGCAGCCTCACAATGTGTCTAATTATAGGGGATACATGGGCTACACAGGTGGGCCCATGCCTCCCCCACTATGACATTGCCTAAAATGGACAAATGCTGACCAATGTGCTGTTTCTTCGCCAAGACAGCCAGTCACTCATAATGCAATGCTTGCCTAAGTTACACATGATTGTGCTTAGTGCTGTCCAAAAATATGATATCAAATAATATGATATGATTAAATATGAGATAATATGGATATGATATGGCTCAAGACATAGACAGACGATATTGATATGGGAGAATATGATATGATATGATATGATATGATATGATATGCAATAATATGATATGCTAGGCAGGATATCATCATATTTTTTCATATTCTGGGCTTCCAGTCAAACCTTTGCACTGGAACAATTCAACACCTAATTCTGTCACTGTTTATTTCTTCTGCATAGCAATGCAGGGCCATGCTGAGAGGAAGAAATCAATGTTGTTTTTGGATATAGATGAGGTCTAGATCTACTTGGGTTGAATTTCTCCAGTTGAGCCTGGCTTTGATGACCCACTTGGATGGTGTAGGATATGCTGTTGTCTTTCAATACTTGTGCTTGTGATAGCTCAATATGTGCACTAGCAAAACAAGGGCACAATACTGACTGCACTACACATAGCAAGGGATATTCTTGCCATTCCTGTGGTTAGTATTGCTGTGGAGCGCTTTTTTCAAGCATGAAAGTGATATGAAACACACCTTGAAGGACAATCAAACATCAATAAGTACCGAAAACTTCTCTATGCCCCCCCCAGGCCGATTCTGGTTTCTCCCCGACACCCAAAAACTTGTACTTGACTGCCCAGAGTAAACGTTCGACAAGAAGATGAGGGGCGGGACCGGCGACTACGACATCGAGATGCCGGATGCGGTGTATTATCATAAAGGTGGTAGGTAGGTAGCATGGAATGATTGAAGTCAGGGCTCAGTTTCAGTCTGCATTACCTGGAAGTCATAAATATCCACAAATAATCTTGTCATATTCATATCATATCACATATCACTGGTTGAGCATTTCAATTTTTTCACCTTCTTTTTCAGTGAAAAATGTTGTTTATTTTTCAGACATTTTTCACTGAAAAAGAAGGTGAAAATTTTAAAACTTTTTCAGCACTTTCTCAATTCAAGGTGAAAAATTCGAAATAAAATAAGAAAGTGATGAAAATGTTTTGAAATTTTCACCTGCTTTTTCAGTGAAAAATGTGTGAAAAATAAACGACATTTTTCACTGAAAAAGAAGGTGAAAATTTTGAAATGTTCAACCAGTGTATCACAGAATAAATATGCGGAAGATATAATACAGATATGATATGGCCCCAAGGATGGTGATATGATATGCATATGATATGATATGATACATGATTTTTTGTATTCATATCACATTTGGACAGCACTAATTGTGATGCTCTAGTGGCTAGGTGATAATGGAGTCTTATTGCCTAATCATGTGGCTCGAACCTCAGAGGTGGTGTTTAATCCTTTTTTTTTCTTCAACCTTTCTGCTTTTACCCTTTCCCCTTGGCGTATATGAGCGATCCCAGTGTTATAACCCTCAGGTCATCTCAAATTGTCGCCAAAGCAAGAGCCATGGAGTGCTGAGTACTAAGTAAAATGAGTCCATCAGCAAAACTACACATTTGTCTTTGGTGTCTTTGGTCTTTGGGCCACATCTTTGGGCACCTTAGTCTTAGTGATGGCATCTTTCATCTTGAATGCCGCATCTTAGAGCATCTTTGTCTTAGATACATCTTATATCTTAGGGTGATGTCCTTCCCATAAATCAAATTTCAAGTTCAGAAATCACATTTCAGTGTTTCATTGGGATTTCACATGTTCTATACCTTTTTCTACTGAATTCATGGCTATGTAAAGTATTTTGACTCACAATTTACTCAGCCATGGTAAAGGTAGCTAGGGACTCAGAACTCACTCATGCTTAAATCCAATTCACAGTGGTAAGAAAGAACACAAGCCATTTTGTGATAATTGGATGAGATGCCCATGGCCAGCGGAGGAGTGGGTCAAGGGCAGAAGGGCAACTGAAGAAACTTGCAATTAAATTGACAAGAAAGACCTAAGTTGTTTAAACTCCGCCTGATCCGATTAGGGCAAACAGGATGGCGTGATTTGATTGTAACCAAATGGCTCGTCGCTGGCATTACTCTCTCTTGCCCCCATCTCCTCAAGACCATCACCTCCCCTTCAAGACCCTGTCCCTCTCAATCCCTCTCTCATGTGGCTCATGTCCCCCATTGTGTTGTACCAGCGGTCTTCTTGGCTCCAGAGCTCCTCTCTCCAGAACTAGGCTTGCCCTGTGACTCATGGCACTGCGCCGCTTTCCAGCCGCTTGTGGCCGTGCTTTTCCACCTCCATTCTTTCTGTGCTGCATCGCTCTCCTGTGCCATCTGTGGCTTCATTTCTAGGGCAATGTTTGCACTTTTGCTACATCTCTCTCACTTTCATTCACCTCTCTATCTTACAGTTGATGCAAATCATGCAGAGTAAGCTTCCTTGCCTAGTCTACTCTACTTACTTCTTGATAGATTGCTTGGAGACTCCCCACATGCTCACCTGTCCATTCCTTCACTGCACAAGAAGAGATGGCTCCACGTAGGTATGCCACACAATCTCCTATCCTTATGTGTGTCTCCATACTTACTCCGTCTTAGTGTCCTCATACATCCGACATAGTGGTGCCCGCTCTCTTTCTACCCCATTGGCAAGCAACAGGCAGCGACAGCCACCGAAGCTGAGCACCCCCCAGTGACACCCAGCAGGGCAGCATGTCAATGTGTCTGTGTCCACATTGTCATCCATCTCAAGGATCTGTTGATTCTTTCCTCCTGCGCATGTAATTGTGGGCCCACCCCCGACACCATGCTCACGCTCCTGCCCATGGTGGCATGCAAGACATACTTGGAAGCCTGACTCGACTGCACCCAGCCAACCCCAATTCCTATCACACCCATGGCCATGTGTCTTTTTCTCCCACGATGCTGCTGCTTCCGGCTCTGCATGCCAACTGCCCTCAATTCCACCCAATCAACTTGGTCTGCTCACCTTTGACCATGCTCGCAACCCTCAACTTGGGTTGACTGCACCCAGACAGTGCCATGCCCAACTCCCACTGTGCTGCTTTACCTGCACTAACTGCCCTCGACTTTGCCTTTGCTAACTGCCTTCAACTTTGACCACTAATGCCTTCCTGTCTTTGACTGCACTCTGAGCCGACACCAACTGCACCCACCTCATGCCTCCACAGCAATGTCGCTGCTTCCAACTATGCAGCTTCCCCTGCATGCACCACCATCAACTCTGCCCACCTTCGACCTTGACTGCACCAAGCCACACCCCTGCCTGGCTCAAGGTGCTCACCCACATCTCCCTCACCATCACCTCCTTCCTCCTTGAACACCTGACTCTCATGTGCATCGCCGCTCGTGTTCCCAACACTGCCACCATCTACTCTGTCTGCCGGCCTCGACTCCTCCTGCCTTTGACCACCTGCCGTGCAATGAATTTTCTGCCCAGTTTGACCAAGTGGAGTGATGCATGATGGGTGGAGTTCCATGTGGTGGCATCAGAGTGGAAAGAGGCAGCCTGCCGCATCCTCCATGGCATGTCAGGTTGAGGACATCATTGAAATCATAGATGAGGAAGACTTCATTGCTGTCTCCCATTAGTTTACTGTAGTTGTACCATACCGTACAGCGTGCAAACAATGTCCCAATTTGAATAAACCTGTTCCTAATTCGGTATCTCTGAGTGTCTTGACAATGATCTTTCCCCCAGATCACCTACATCTTTGGCAATCACCTATGTCTTTGGCAAAGACATCAAGCATCTCTCATGTCTTAACCAAGACCTCCCATCTCGGCTAAGACAAGTGAACCTTTATTGACCAAGACGCGTGTCTCGGGGAAAAATCTGTCTTTGGTGTCTTTGATGTCTTGCCCAACACGACAAAGACACCAGAGACAAATGTGTTGTTTTACTGATGTGACTCCCGAAGTGCAGTTCGATCGAGATAACTTTTGGTACTGTAATCGGGTGTTCGAGCATGTCCAGCCGGCGCCCTCTCGAGCTCATAGAGTCACAGGGTAAGTCGTAGGTGGCAAGAGCAGATGCAACTGACTCGGTCTAAATTTTAAACAATGAGTCGAGAGAGGAACCTGGCAAGCACGCGACGTCAATTGTAAGATAATATGAAAGGGTACATGCTATCTTGCTTGTAAAGTTATGTCGCAGACAATTGTATTCAAGACGGGCAGTCTCGCAGAGGAATCGGATGGTGATAGGGTGAGCTGGTGCGATGGTTGGGCCCGGGTGGTTGTGGTGCAGCCTTGGACCCCCCGATATGTTTGGGCTTGCTGACTGCCTGCCTGAGAAACCAACGCCGACGGAAGAGGACCACACGCCGCCGTCCACCCACAGCCGCCCACCGTCATCCACCCACCCGCCGCCGTCACATACCTCACGCTGGCCCCGGCGTGTAATTGAGATTGAGCGCATCAAGAGCCTGCGAGTGACAGAGCTCAATAAGTGCTGACTAAGGGAGTGTACAGATTTGAATCTTCGACACTCCCAGTCAGCACAGAACTTCAGAGCAAACTTGTGTTGTCTTCCCTACCTTATATTCTCTCTAAACTACGCTATCCCCTCATAAACTATGACAAACCTGATCCCGGACCCGAACGCCGCCAACGCTGGTGTCGGAGGGCGAGCCAGTGCCTTCATGGCGAGCGGTGCATCCCAAACACCACAGGACGTTGTCGACCTTTTGAAGGACTTGGACAAGAAGAGATTGGCTAGGAATGCCAAGCGGGCCCAGCGCCGGATGGACGGCGAAGCGAACATCTCGAATGATGAGGACGACCGGCATAGCCCCTATCCTGTTGGCAAACCCTGCAGGGTCCGGTGACGCCTCCAATACTCTGAACAGGGGACCCGCCAACGAAAACCGGAACGGAGAAGGCGTTGGAGGCCCCACGGACACGGGAAACCCCGACCTCATAGTCGGCAATGCCGAGGCCGAGCAGAACTCGCTGGACATTAGCAAGGCGGCGATCCCCAAGGCCATTTTCACCCTGGCCAGGGCTGGAATTTCTCCCCCGCTCACCCTATTTGCCCCCGACGCCCTGCAGCGCATCTGTTCCGGTTGGGGGACGAAATCGGTCAAAGTAACCACGGAGATTAAAGATTTGGTGCATCTCCTCGACATCACGCTCTTCCCGAACGAGAACAACTTGGATCAGGCCAACTGGACGACATCTTACAACTCCTTCCTCAAATTCATCCAGCGCGCGTACGGCCCCAAGATATACTTGGGTTTTGCGCAGCACTTCAAGGCCATGATGTCAGACTCCGAATTCAAGGCGTGGTTTTCGGCTTACCGGGACTTTGATACCAGACTATGTTCCCAGTTCTTCACAAAAGCCTTCATCATTGACCCAACAGATGATAAATATGGGAAACTCCTTCAAGCAGCAAAAAATCGCTCTCTCAGGCAAGCTCCTGCTCTCCCGACTGCAGGTGCTTCGTCTTCTGTCGGCCCCGTTCGCACGGAGAAGACCCACACTCGTGGCGGCCCATATGAGAAGTAGAAGAAGAATTCCTTTCGGGAGGTCTTGCTCTGTCTTCGCTGCGGTCGCTCCGACGGCCACCGGGCAGCTGACTGCACGGAAACTCAGCCCAGCCGGCACGGCCGTCAGTTCATCATCCACGCCAATGGGAACGGACTGTTTCGGATCGGCACCAATGCACCTGTTTGCTTCACCTACAACCTCACGGGCGAGTGCAAATTCGGTGGTGGGACAAACACCATCCACGCCTGCTCCCTATGTGCCGGGGACCACAGTGCAATCTGTTGCACTCGCAACTGAGCGCGAATGGATCGTCACGCCGTACCATGCAGAGGCATGGGAGACGGCACTATGTGACTGCAATCTCCTCCATCGATACCCGACTCTCGTTCACGACATTCTTTATGGCTCGCCAATCGGCAACCCGCCCCAGCCCACCTATACCTTCACCCCTCCTAATATGACTTCCACTGACCTCAACCCCACTTTCATTGACGATTACTTGGCCCAGGAGGTCGCGTCTGGCCACATGTCGGGCCCTCTGACAAGAGAGGAGGCCACTGATTTTTTCGGAGGCCATTTTCGCACAGCGCCACTCGGACTGGTCGAAAAGTCACCAGCTTTGGGCAAGTGGCGAATGGTCCAGAATAACTCTGTTCTCGATGAGAATGGTTTCTCGACGAACTCTTGGCTTGATGCCAAGGAGATCGTGATTGGCTGGCACACCTGCGCGATGATGGCGGACATGGTGAGTAATTTTTCTTCCATGTATGAGATGTCGGTCATGTTTGCGCCGTTATGTATGTCAGTCATGTTTTCACGGTATGATGTCTTGGTCATGTATGTACCTCTGATGAATGCATGGCTATGTTTGCGCCTTCTGATGTCCATGAATTCTGGCTTGTGATGTATGTTTATGAATATGTCTGATCATGTCTTGCCTTTCCAGGTTGCGCACGCACCTCCCGGTGCTCAGGTCGCAAGCCTCGACCAGAAACATGCATTCCGTTGCTCTGCCGTAGCCCCGCGCCACAAATGGGCTTTGCCAATCCTTTGGCCGGATCGAATCTGGCCAGACCATGTTTTCCCGATTGGGCTGCGCACCTCCGGAAATGTTCAGGGAACCGTGGCAGATGCATTCCTCAATATTCTTGAAGCTCGAGACATGCCGAACAATGCCAAATGGGTCGACGATTATGTTTTCCTACGTTTCCCATGTTCATGCGAGACCCTGCCGGACGGCTCGATCAACTACCTGTTCTCATTTTCCCTCGCGGATATCCTTGCAATTTCTGGCCCACTTGGCATAGTCTGGAATGATTGGGTGGACAAGGGGCATGATTTCGCAGAGTTGACCGAGTACGGTGGGTTTGTTTGGCATCTGCCGAGCAAGCGTGTTTACTTGTCAGAGAAGAAACGGCTCAAGTATCGGGCCAAGATTTCTCATTTTCTCGCCTTGCCCAAGGTCAAACTGGCCGACGTCCAATCCGTTCACGGGACTCTGCAGTACACCTGTTTTGTTTATCGTGATGGCCGGTCCTTCCTTCCGTCCCTGATCCACCTCATGTCCGGTTTTCACAACCGTTTCGTAGCCCATCATATTTCAAGCACAGTCAAGAATGACCTTCGTTGGTGGCTCGACATTCTGGATATCCCCAGCTTCTCCCGCTCGATCCAGCCACGTGCTAATCTCGATCTTGATGTATGGGTCGACGCGTCCACAGATTGGGGCATTGGACTCTTCGTTGCGGGGAAGTGGGCAGCATGGGAGCTTATTCCTGGCTGGAAGACTGATGGTCGTGACATCGGCTGGCTCGAGTCGCTCGCTGTTGAGCTCGCATCCACTTGGATCGTGTCTCAGGGCATCCAGGATGCCAACCTGCTTGTGCATTGTGATAACACTTCCGTCATCGACGCATACAAAAAGGGTCGTTCACGCAACGAGTCCCGCAACGATTCGATTCGTCATATCACCTCCATTCTCATGCCCAACAACCTAACAATCACGCCTGTCTATTTCCCGCGGCGTCTTGGGGTCCCAGGACAATCTCTTGCATGTGCAAGCGCTCACTGATGAGCTTTGCCCCTTCTTGTCTGAATGCACAAGTTAGCACTAGCTAATTCGCCAGTTGGAGCTGGCGCAGCACGCTCGGGTGGGCAGGGCTCAGTCCCCCCTTCTCAGTCGCAACCCGGACGTGGCCACCAAGGACCTAGAAAATCAAAAAACCCCAAAAACAATTTAGCCCCTTCCCCTCTTCGTCCCATTGTTCTCGCGCGGGACCGTCTCACGGCGTGGCACACACCATTCTCCTTTTACTCTTTATCCTCCTTATCCGTGCAGTTTCCGTCAAATGTGATTCAAAAATGGCAGGATGTTGTTCTCGCTTCAGTGGAGCCTGATACCTGAGGGAACTATGGTGCTGGCTTGCTGCGCTTCAATCATTTCTGTGACCAGCATAATGTTGCCGAGAACTTGCGCATGCCCGCCAGCGAGGCCCTCCTGTCCTTATTCATTTCGTCCTCGGGTGCCAGCCAGGTTGCCGCTGGCACTGTGTCTTCCTGGTTGTCCGGTCTACAACTATGGCATGAGCTAAACGGGGCACCTTGGCGAGGTGGCGACATCTTATGTCGTACGAAAAAAGGGGTCTCCAAGTTAGCACCGGCATCATCGTGCCGCCTACCTCGCGATCCCGTTTCCTTCAACCACATGCTTATACTACGACAACACCTCGACTTGTCGAATACCCTCGATTCCGCTATCTGGGCGGCCGCTTGCTCTGCCTGGAGAGGTTGTGCAAGGCTCGGGGAACTTTTGATTGATTCGGTGACATCGTTCACACCAGCCCGCAATGTTTCGCGGGGATGTGAAATGAAGCGTGGAGTTGCCTCCAATGCGCACAAATTCATCAGGTACAAACTCCCGTGGACGAAGACCAAACTCGCGCTCAGCGATTGGTTATTTCTGACAGAGACCTTTGATGCTGTTGACGCCGTGGCCACGGTCAAGCACCACCTCGTCGTGAATGTGAATGTCCCGCTGGATGCCCCTTTGTTCGCATATGAAACCGCTACCGGCTGGACCCCGCTCACCCACGGGATTTTTATGGCCCGGTGTAATGCCATTTGGATGAACGCCGGCATGGGTGCTTTGTACGGGCATGGTTTCCGCATTGGCGGAACTACAGACTTGCTTCTGTCGGGCATTGACCCTTGGATTGTGATTGTGATGAAACAGGGCCGTTCGTCGTCCAAGGCCTTCTTGCTATACTGGCAGAATATCGAGGACATTCTTCCTTTATTCATTGGTGATGCTATGGACAAGCTACAGTCAATGAAGGACTCTATCTCTCGTTTAGCTAACATGTAATTCCTCTGCCAATAGTTTTTTATTTGCTTCGGGGGAGTCGTCTCCGTTGAAGACGGCTGTTCGTTCGCATGGGCTCACTCAGTTGTGGGGATCCGTCCTCTTCTGGAGTCTCACTCACCGAGAAGCAAAGATCGGAGCACGCGTGCGCATGCCATCTTTCTCTCTCTCTCCCAGACTTATGTATGTCAAGTGAACGTCTTAGTTAGCTTGAGATTGAGCGCGTCAAGAGCCTGCGAGTGACAGAGCTCAATAAGTGCTGACTAAGGGAGTGTACAGATTTGAATCTTCGACACTCCCAGTCAGCACAGAACTTCAGCCCACCCACCACACCCTTTTTTGAGTCTTGATTTCAGCAAGGGGATCCGTCCTCTTCTGGAGTCTCACTCACCGAGAAGCAAAGATCGGAGCACGCGTGCGCATGCCATCTTTCTCTCTCTCTCCCAGACTTATGTATGTCAAGTGAACGTCTTAGTTAGCTTGAGATTGAGCGCGTCAAGAGCCTGCGAGTGACAGAGCTCAATAAGTGCTGACTAAGGGAGTGTACAGATTTGAATCTTCGACACTCCCAGTCAGCACAGAACTTCGGCCCACCCACCACACCCTTTTTTGAGTCTTGATTTCAGCAAGGGGATCCGTCCTCTTCTGGAGTCTCACTCACCGAGAAGCAAAGATCAGAGCACGCGTGCGCATGCCGTCTTTCTCTCTCTCTCCCAGACTTATGTATGTCAAGTGAACGTCTTAGTTAGCGAGCTCGTTCGGCTGCCAGATGCAGATGCTGCGAGCCGAGGCTGTGCAGTGGCTGTGCAGGACGGTTCGGCCCGTCCGGCCCCGCCGCGACGTAGCAGAAACAATAAGCCCTCTTGGCGTCGGGTATAAGTTAAGCCGCTCGCAAAAATTATGTATTGTTCACTGACATTCGGTTGTGATTGATGCAGTGTAATCAGGCAGCGAACACTGGCAGGGACCCACAAGGGCCTTGACGTTCGCCATTGAGAATGGCCACAGACGTGAAGGATGCACCGGCGTCCCAGTCTCCTTCCGTACCGAGCAACAGGCGACCACGCGCTTCGAGGGCCAGACTTGGGCGGGGTGAACAATTCTGGTACCATCATCGCGACTGGCTCAAAGATCAGGGATTCCTCCTTCGCGCACGGTATCAAGCTGGGTGGATCCCATCTTGGAGGAGGGGAGCTATGGAAGATTTGGAGGCTTATGGACACGAAGATGGGCACTACTACTCGGTAGATCTCGCAAACAATTATTAATATGAATTTGTGTAGCTGACTTGGTGTCCCTCTAGCACCCCAATGTCATGGATGCCGCCATGAGCTCAGACGGTTCTTTCGTAATAATGAAGAAAATAGAGAGCCCAGGCTTCGAGCTGGACATCGCTGTGTGGTTTTCAGAAGAGCCACAGCGATCTGACCCAGCAAACCATTGCATCCCTGTCTATCGTGTTCTCTCCGATCCAAGTGAGCCCGGCTGGGCAATCATTGTTATGCCCTTACTTCGGAGATACGACAAGCCCCGCTTTGATACAATCAGAGAGGCTGTAGGGTTCTTCACGCAGATATTCGAGGTCAGTCATCGCGCATACGGATTTCAAAATCCTTGTTGACGCTAGACATGTCTTCCAGGGACTTCAGTTCATGCACAAAAACAATGTCACGCATCGGTGTGTGGCGTCTTCTAACCGTATCGCTTTCCAATTCTGAAGACCCGGGGCAGCGATTGCACAAGCATGAACATAATGATGGATGGTTCCTCTCTTTATCCGGTACCTTTCCACCCTGTACAACAACACCTCAAGCGAGACTTCAGCGGGAAAGCACCCCATCTGACCCGTACCCAGCGTCCAGTGAAATACTACCTCACAGACTTCGGGCTGTCGCGGAAGTATAAACCGGAAGACCGCCCTCCCCTGGAACCCATTATTATGGCTGGCGACAAGTCTGCTCCAGAATATCGAGTATGCGATGCTTGTGATCCCTTCCCAACGGATGTATATCATCTCGGAAACCTCATCAGAGGGGGGTTTTTGCAGGTAATTTGTCCATATCCTCAGCGATGTATCTTGTTCAACTCTCGTGCTTCAGGGCACCGAGTTCGTAAGCCAGAAACGCGGATTTGAATTCATGGAGCCGCTGGTGGCTGATATGGTTCAGACCGATCCATCCCTACGTCCAGACATGGATGAGGTAGTGCGGCGCTTCGGTGATATTGTGCAGGGATTAAGCAGTCGGAAGCTTCGCTCGCGAGTGAGCAAGGTCGCAGATGATTTTGGTTTTTATTACAGTGTACCCCATTGGATTCGGAGACTTCAGTTCATCGTCAAGAGAGCTCCACCAATTCCTGTCCCATCCTAGTTTTACCAATACCGTACATATAGCAATTTTGGTTTTTCCTGATGCGTGCGCGAAGTAGTCTGTCTCCTGGGTCCCTGTTTACCAGTTACTCCTGCTGTTGATAACTGGCGGTGAAGTACCATTGTTATACTAACACTTGTGACGAACTCCCAAGAGGTTGTCCACCGAGCCCTACTGCAGAGGCCTGAGGACGCAAGAGCCACCTCTCTGCCAGCGTGAGCCGTAAATGGAAGTCTCAGCTTTTGGTGACGCGACTCGGAAGGCACGTGGTCGCGACAATAGCCCTTATAATTATACTCCCTTTTGTTGAGTCCTTCATAAAGCTCCTTGTCCCTTGTCGCTCTGGTCCTTGTTCTTTCTTCCTCTCATCCACCATTGAAGGGAAGTGTGCATTCTCTGTTGTAGCTCACAGCGCCTACTATGCTGCTCAAGATCGTTCCACTGGCCGTTGTTCTCGCAGGATGCACAACCAGTGCTGTAGCTTGGGGTGCGGCCGGTACGTTGATGTGGAGGACGCATTCATCCATCGCGCTCACACCACGGCAGGGCATGAGATCGCGGCGACTATCGCTCAGATACACCTCCACCCCAGCGTCCTTCCGAGCATGTGCACCATCCTCAACTTTACGTCCACGAACCCCAACGAGCCGCAGTGCCACCTCGCGCCCGTCGCGACATGGGCCGACAAACTGCGCTACAAGATGCGCTGGTCGGCCGCGCTGCACTACGTCGGCGCCGTGGACGACCATCCGTCGCAAACGTGCGTGTTCCCCGGCGATCGCGGATGGGCAGGTAAGGAAGGCGGGAACGTCCTCAGCGCGATCCGGAACGTCACCGGCATTCTCGAAGACTGGGTCGACTACAACAAGGCGGGGCGAGCGTCCGCCCGCCAGTATGATGCAGCGAACGAGGCACTCAAGTTTCTCATCCACTTCATGGGTGATATGCACATGCCGCTCCATCTGACGGGGCGCGACCGGGGCGGCAACTCGGACAAGGTCCTCTTCAGCGGGCGCCAAACAAGTAGGACAATTTCTTCCTTCCAATCCAACTTCGTCATCGACTTACTACGTTCCAGACCTGCACTCGCTCTGGGACGGCCTCCTCATCGCCAAGGCCCTCCGGTCCGTCCCGCGCAAATACTCGCGGCCCCTGCCCTCGCCGAAGATCGAGCACGCGCTGCGTGGCACGATCTACGACTCGTACGTGCGCATGATCATGTGGGAGGGCGTCCTGGGCAAGTGGCAGCCCCAGGTCCCCGAGTGGCTCACCTGCCCCGCGCCTGCGCGCCCCCTCCCCTCGTCGTCCTTCAGCGGCCTCTGGCAGCACGTCCTTGCGGCTTGGACGCGCCTCGCGGGCGCCACGGACGACACGGACGACGCGCTTATCTGCCCGCACCGCTGGGCGGCACCCATCCACGCGCTCAACTGCGCGATCGTGTGGCCGGCCGCGCTCGACGAGCCGCCGTACAACAGCACGCGGCTCGCGGAGGGTGGGCCGTACCTCGAGCTCGACACGCCCGAGTACGCGGGCGAGATCGCGCGCCAGTGGATCGTCGAGAAGCTGCTCGCGCAGGCGGGCATCCGCCTCGCGGGCGTGCTGAACTATTTGTTTGCCGAGTTCGAGGACGCAGAGGAGGCGCGGCTGTGGACCCAGGGGCTGCGCGTCGACTTTTGAAGGTCTTTTGTAGAAGTATAGGCAAGGAATGTGTAT
Source organism: Mycena sp. CBHHK59/15 (assembly GCA_029204085.1). NCBI lineage: Eukaryota > Fungi > Basidiomycota > Agaricomycetes > Agaricales > Mycenaceae > Mycena > Mycena sp. CBHHK59/15. The sequence continues at coordinate 27,799 of JARGXW010000549.1, forward strand.
AGAATCTTGGCAACATGTATGTATGATCTTGGAGGTAGAATCTCGCTGCGGCTGTACAATGTCTTAACCGATTGGGAGACAGAATTGGAGTGGACTGCTAAGAGCTATTCCCTGTGGACAGAAATTGGCTGTTCTTTCTGGTTTTACTGAAGTCCTCCCGTGGATTCAATGAAATCATCTCTTCCTCTCTCAAGCCGTTATTATAAGCTGCCAAAATGTTCAAGACGGACTCGAAGTAAGGGGAAATCGATCAAGTTCGCGATTGGCGTTAGTTTCTTTTTACTTACTTGGAAGGTCCGGATCCAACGTCGACTTCGTCGGCGGACAAAAGTTGCTTGGTAAACATAAGTAGTCCCAGCGTTTCGATAGATTATCGACGATACATGCTACGGTACATCTTGGTAAAACTAGGATGGGACAGGAATTGGTGGAACTCTCCTGACAATGAACTGAAGTCTCCGAATCCAATGGGGAACACTGTAATAAAAACCAAAATATCTGCGGCCTTGCTTACTCGTGAGCGAAGCTTCCAACTGCTTAATCCCTGCACAATATCACCGAAGCGCCGCACTACTTCATCCATGTCTGGACGTAGGGATGGATCGGTCTGAACCATATCAGCCACCAGCGGCTCCATGAATTCAAATCCGCGTTTCTGGCTTACGAACTCGGTGCCCTGAAGCGAGAGAGTTGAATTGGATACATTGCTAAGAATATAGATGAATTACCTGCAGAAATTCTCCTCTGATGAGGTTTCCGAGATGATATACATCCGTTGGGAAGGGATCACAAGCATTGCATACTCGATATTCTGGAGCAGACTTGTCGCCAGCCATAATAATGGGTTCCAGGGGAGGGCGGTCTTCCGGTTTATACTTCCGCGACAGCCCGAAATCCGCCAGATAGTACTTCACCGGACGCTGGGTACGGGTCAGATGGGATGCTTTCCCGCTGAAGTCTCGCTTGAGGTGTTGTTCTATAGGGTGAAAAGGTACCGAATAAAGAGAGGAACCATCCATCATTATGTTCATGCTTGTGCAATCGCTACCACGGGTCTTCAGAATTGGAAAGCGATACAGTTAAAAGAACCCACACACCGATGCGCGACATTGTTTTTGTGCATGAACTGAAGTCCCTGGAAGACATGTCCAGCGTCAACAAGGATTTTGAAATCCGTATGCGCGATGATTGACCTCGAATATCTGCGTGAAGAACCCTACAGCCTCTCCGATTGTATCAAAGCGGGGCTTGTCGTATCTCCGAAGTAAGGGCATAACAATGATTGCCCAGCCGGGCTCATTTGGATCGGAGAGAACACGATAGACAGGGATGCAATGGTTTGCTGGGTCAGATCGCTGTGGCTCTTCAGAAAACCACACAGCGATGTCCAGCTCGGAGCCTGGGCTTTCTACTTTCTTCATCATCACGAAAGAGCCGTCCGAACTCATGGTAGCATCCATGACATTGGGGTGCTAGAGGGAAGCCCACGTCAGCTACACACAAATTCATATTGTTTGCGAGATCTACCATGTAGGAGTGGCCATCTTCGTGTCCATAAGCTTCCAAATCTTCCATAGCTCCCCTCCTCCAAGATGGGATCCACTCAGCTTGATACCGTGCGCGAAGGAGGAATCCCTGATCTTTGAGCCAGTCGCGGTGATGGTACCAGAATTGTTCACCCCGCCCAAGTCTGGCCCTCGAAGCGCGTGGCCGCCCGTTGCTCGGTACGGAAGGAGACTGGGATGCTGGCGCATCCTTCACGTCTGGGGCCATTCTCAACGGCGAACGTCAAAGCCCTTGTGGGTCCCTGCGGCCAATGTTCGCTGCCTGTTTACGCTGCATCAATCACAACCGAATGCCAGTGAACAATAGACAAAGTACATAACTTTGCGAGCGGCTTAACTTATACCCGACGCCAAGACGTAGCAGATTGGCTTATTGTTTCTGCTAGAGGCGGGGGCGACGTTGCGGCGGGGCTGGACGGGCCGAACCAACCTGCACAGCCACTGCACTGGCTGCACCACAACCACCCATCGCGCCAGCTCACCTTATCGCCATACAATTCCTCTGCGAGACTGCCCGTCTTGAATACAATTGTCGGCGAGATAACTTTACAAGCAAGATAACATGTACTCTTTCATATTAAGTATCTTACAATGACGTCGCGTGCTTGCCAGGTTCCTCTCTCGACTCATTGTTTAAAATTTAGACCGAGTCAGTTGCATCTGCTCTTGCCACCTACGACTTGCCCTGTGGCTCTATGAGCTCGAGAGGGCTCAACGCGCTCGAGCGCCCGAATACAGTACCAAAAGTTCCCTCGATCGAACTGCACTTCGGGACTCGTTTTTACCCACTGCTAGTACTCAGCATTCCATGGCTCTTGCTTTGGCGACAATTCGAAATGACCTGAGGGTTATAACGCTGGGATCGCTCTCATACTAAGTACTCAACTATCATCAGCTATGTGAGCCTATTCCATCATTGCAGCGAGCATATCCAATGCAGTCATGGTAATCACATTGCTTGTCTATCTGAAGCAAGTAGCGAAGAAGGTACAGAGTAAGTATTTACGGTCTTGTTTTTAAATTACTGGCGCAAGGATGGGCTTCTAGCTTCAGGACTCAGACTTGTCATTTGTGGCTGTCCACATCGAATCAGAATACCAGAAACACTAGAAGGAGACTCACGGGTAAGAGGATCCCCGCCATCGGACAACGATTCACCGGCCTCTTGTAGTTCCATAACGTCCTGGATCACTGCATTGACAACAACTGCCATCAAGTCAATCTCTTCTGGGCCTGTTTCTTCCCTCGATCTCCCCATGCTTGCTGCAGAGGCCGACATCTCCTGTGATTGATTCAGATCGGCGACAATCCCCGACGTGACCAAAACTCACTACTATTTCACGGAACAAGGTCTCCTTGTTAGAGAGCTTCTGTGTGTCGCCCGATGAACAATTATTCAGGTCATGAAGAGCTTTATGGTGCTGCCTCGGGTGCGAATGTTCCCTGGACACCTTTAGTCCCATTGCGCTGTGAAGACTGTCACACCTACTGGTCTAAAGCTTCGATGAGGACCTTCGCGTCCTCCGTGGAAACACGATCGAACTCGTCTTGTAAGATCGCCATTCCTTCCAAAAGCTGGCCCAACCCATCCTGGATCCTCTGACCCGATCCGGGGGTGAGACAAGGATCCAATTCTGCTTTGGCTAGGAGGGTGGAGAGAGAGATGATACTGAACAGGGTGCTCTCCATATCGTGGTAGACTCCGTATAAGAGTGGGTGATTGATGTTTCCCTGCATGAACGAAGCTCATAAATTTATATCGTAACGTCCCTTGTCCGTGTTCTTGCAGAGAACAATGTGCGATGTTGTACATCAGGATTCCATGACAACATCCTGGATGTCTTTGTCTCTGCGGACAGCATATCGTTGTTCCTATTCTGCCAGTAATACTTTGTGGACCCACAGTTCGACGTCTTTACCTCAGGTGGGCAACTCAATGCTATTGTTCCACCGGCGGATAACTAGCGTTGCCCGTAACCACGAAACCCGTTTGGTATCCCCACCTTGATCCCCCCCTTGAGTCCTATTCAGTCAATGTCGTCGTTAACTTTACATCCATATGCAGAACAAAAGGGTGTTTGGCGGTAAGGGACTTGATGCGTGATCTGTATCCCGTAATTCTATCTGATAGTCTCAGCGTTTCGATTGAAACCAACGATATATGCTACGGTATTGGTAAAACTAGGATGGGACAGGAATTGGTGGAACTCTCTTGACAATGAACTGAAGTCTCCGAATCCAATGGGGAACACTGTAATAAAAACCAAAATCATCTGCGACCTTGCTCACGCGTGAGCGAAGCTTCCAACTGCTTAATCCCTGCACAATATCGCCGAAGCGCCGCACTACTTCATCCATGTCTGGACGTAGGGACGGATCGGTCTGAACCATATCAGCCACCAGCGGCTCCATGAATTCGAAACCGCGCTTCTGGCTTTGAACCTCAGTGCCCTGAATAACGAGAGTTGGACAAGATACATCGCTGAGGATATGGACAAATTACCTGCAAAAACTCCCCTCTGATGAGGTTTCCGAGATGATATACATCCGTTGGGAAGGGATCACAAGCATCGCATACTCGATATTCTGGAGCAGACTTGTCGGCAGCCATAATAATGGGTTCCAGGGGAGGGCGGTCTTCCGGTTTATACTTCCGCGACAGCCCGAAATCTGTGAGGTAGTATTTCACTGGACGCTGGGTACGGGTCAGATGGGGTGCTTTCCCGCTGAAGTCTCGCTTGAGGTGTTGTTGTATAGGGTGGAAAGGTACCGAATAAAGAGAGGAACCATCCATCATTATGTTCATACTTGTGCAATCGCTACCCCGGGTCTTCAGAATTGGAAAGCGATACGGTTAGAAGACGCCACACACCGATGCGCGACATTGTTTTTGTGCATGAACTGAAGTCCCTGGAAGACATGTCCAGCGTCAACAAGGATTTTGAAATCCGTATGCGCGATGACTGACCTCGAATATCTGCGTGAAGAACCCTACAGCCTCTCCGATTGTATCAAAGCGGGGCTTGTCGTATCTCCGAAGTAAGGGCATAACAATGATTGCCCAGCCAGGTTCATTTGGATCGGAGAGAACACGATAGACAGGGATGCAATGGTTTGCTGGGTCAGATCGCTGTGGCTCTTCTGAAAACCACACAGCAATGTCCAGCTCGAAGCCTGGGCTCTCTATTTTCTTCATTATTACGAAAGAACCGTCTGAGCTCATGGTGGCATCCATGACATTGGGGTGCTAGAGGGACACCACGTCAGCTATACAAATTCACATTAATAATTATTTGCGAGATCTACCGAGTAGTAGTGCCCATCTTCGTGTCCATAGGCTTCCAAATCTTCCATAGCTCCCCTCTTCCAAGATGGGATCCATTCAGCTTGATACCGTGCGCGAAGGAGGTATCCCTGATCTTTGAGCCAGTCGCGATGATGGTACCAGAATTGTTCACCCCGCCCAAGTCTGGCCCTCGAAGCGCGTGGTCGCCCGTTGCTCAGTACGGAAGGAGATTGGGACACTGGTGCATCCTTCACGTCTGGGGCCATGCTCTCAACGGCGAACGTCAAGGTTGCGTCAAGGCTTGTGGGTCCCTGTTTGTTGCGTGTTTACCCGGGCTGCATCAATTTCAACCAAACAATTATTAACAATAGACATAGTACATAATGTGGGAGTTCTTTGCCAGCGGCTTTACAATTTTCGGTTGTGGGTCCCGATATTCAAGGTAACAACGATAGTGCACATATGAAAAGAACAAGGAGGCTGCTTCTGAGCGGGCATGTGTTTGAAAAGACAATGAATTTGCCTCACTGTTTTGTAAAGGTTGTCATGACAAGACGGCGTTCCTAAATTACAGCAAGCGGCTGGTATTCTCTTTCGACGCGGTTGTCAGCATATTACAATGCCTGCCGATCTAGGTCAAGGTCCGAGTCAGCGAGACGTATAAAATGTGTGCTACAGGCGAGTTTCTGTATATCTTGCTCCGTTACCTGATACTACCTCCTCGCTCGCTCGCCAGTCTCTCATCTCACGCATAAGTATCGAATAGCATGGAAGGACTTCTTGCCGCCGAAGCTGGCCTTGGAATTGCGGTCACAACCACAAACATTATTAAAAGGCGCCTTCCCTCTCACAAGCTCAAGAAGGGATTTGCACTGCTCTACAACGCCATGCTGCTTCTATACCAAGAGATGGACATCCTGCCGAAGGATTTGGCAGAGAGAATGCTTGACGCTTACGACTTGTGCGACTATTTGCTTACCTACACCCGATTATTTACTTACATCCTTACTAACGATTTTGCAGACAAGCTCGACTATTTGCCGGTTTTCTAGCAATGAAACTAGATTTCCCGAGATGTTTGGCCCATCCTAAAGTCATGTGCCAAGTCATGGCATTCTACACCGTCAGCAAACAATTCTACCTGGATATGCGGGCTAGTTCGCTTCTGTGTCGTAACTATGAACAAGGTAACTCACATGAGACCACAGATATCATCCAGTAATGCACGCCATGAGAGAGCAAGGAAAGCCCTGAATGAAGGTCATCCTGTCAACATTGGTCTCCCTGAGCTCTCGCAGCAGATGGCCGAACTGACCAGATCGTGGGGAGCTCATCTAGACTACTTCCAGGGGCTTAAGGAGGTGGGCAGGGTCATTGAATCTAAATTATCAGAAAAAAATCCGGAGTCATTGTCAAACTCTTCATCTTTCACGATTCAAGTTGTCGGTGAGTCTCCGAGTCTTTTCTCTTGCAGTTTATTGAATACATCTGATTTTTTCCACCGGTTTCTGCAGTTAACGACTGCGCCGATTCCGGCTATATCTGGGGGTGGACAGAGGTTCCTTCCTCCCCCATCGTTCTCGGTAAGTCTCACTACACGTTCGTAATAATAATCGCATCTCATTTGTGCCGCTCAGCAGACAGAGAGTCCAGCCAGGTCGGACATGAGGAGGAAGAATATATACCTGGGCTTGCAGGACTAGGGGGATCTTAAGTTAGTGTTTGCTTCCACGCCGTGTATATCTCTCCGCATAAATTCTGGGCCTAGTGCCATATCGAGGTCGGCTCGCCTGCAATGTAGCGGAAGGACGAAATCCAGACCTCCGCCGAAAATTGTACGAATGGTTTGGGGGTTACTTCCAAAAGTCGACGGAATTACCGGATGTAGTACAAAGTGTGCGGAGGTAGTCTGTACAACAATCGCAGTCAAAAACCCAGTATGGCCGCCGCTGCACTGCTTCCTGGACCTATACAACGACTATCGTCGACTGCACTGTTATACACGTGAAGTAATCGATACTAATATTCAAAACTTTCTCGTCTCTCCACACCCTCCGCCACTCCACCCGCTGCCAGCGCCGACACAACAGCCTTCTCAGCCCCGGCGACCCACACAGCTACACCTCTTGCCCGTCCACCACCGCCGGCTCGAAAAACACGCGCGGCATCCGCCCAACATGTCTCCAGAACACGATCCGCGCGTCCACCTCTGGTACATCCACTTGGGCCCTGCTAAACACATCCACAGCCAAGTGCACATCGCCAGGATTTGTGTCGAACGCCGTCTCGACGAGCGGAACGAGGACGTCGGGCTCCGCCGTCGCCAGCACGAAGTGGATGACCCACCTGACGCGCGTGCCAGCCCGATCCCGCCCGCGATCCAGAGCAGCTTCCTGCGGGGCGTCGCCACCACAAGCGACGGGGGCGCCGCACCGCGAGCCCAAGCGCCGCATTGCCGCTCGTGGTGCCGTGCCCGCATCCGCGCGGGGAGGACGAAGTCGCCCGTGACGCCGACGCGCAGCTCCAGCCCGCGCGCATCGTGAGCGCGTGCGTCCGCGTCGGTCCGGCAGCACCGTGTGCGCTGGACACCGTCCACGTGCGGATGCTGTCGTCGGCTTGCTCGACGCCATGTGGCGGTGGGCGGGGACACCGACGAGGGGCGCTATGTCCATGATGACCACATGCCCCAGGGTGATGTTCAGCTCGGCCGACATCACCCAGGTGAATGTCACGATGGACTGGCTACGCAGCTCGATTTTGGAGAGCAGCGCGGCGCGGTGCGCCTCCTCGGCGAGCAGGCGGATCTGGGGACTGTATGGACTAGAAAAACGCGTAAGCAAGCGGGTAGGAAGCGCGGTGAAGAGCATCATACCTCCGCTCAGGCGAAGTGCCCTACCGTTGACGGACGGTCAATGTATCTCGGACCAGGGTATAACCAGTGATGTGGATAGTCGTGAGCGTCTTTTGGAGGGGCATCAACTGGTGCGCTTCTGGGCTGACAAGATTTTCAGCGTCCTCAGTGAGGTACAGGATGTCGCCTCCGGCGACATCCATGTGAGGGATGCGAGCGTCGTGGCCACGATATTTCCGAGCGAGGTCATTAATCGATTCCCTGCGGGAAGTGAGCATGCGTCTTCCAGGAAGCACGCGGATATGTTACAAACCAGAGAAATCGGGGACCACCACCGTCCTTCCGTCAGAGGACGACGCGGATAAAGCCCGCCCGGCCCCCGCGTTGTTTCACAGTTCATACCGAGGTGCGAGGGGAACCGCATGTAATCCTTGTCCTGGGCTGTGTATGTCGTGCCAGAGAAGACGGTATCGGAAGCGGTGATAAACGAGAGGGTCTCGCCAGGGAGCCGATCGCCTGGGGACAGGCGAAGCCGCTGGTGCGCAATGCTGGGGCGGTATCCGGAAGTGGAATCAGGTCCCGGACGTTGATATACTTTAGACAATTCCTAGGAAGAGTTAGATGAACAAAAGAGTTCAACGCCGTCAACCTCAAGACGCTCCCAATTGCCTCATCTCCAATCGCGAGATCGCGCCCACCAACTTAATGCGCCGCTGCGTCGCAAGCTCGATGCTGATATCCACAAACAGCATCGGACCGTCGCGCCCAAACAGCTTGGTGTACCTTTCACACGCCGGCAGGGCTGGTCGGAAAGGCGGGTCGCGGACAGGGCGTGTGTGTCCGTGTCGTCGGTGTGCCGCGTTGGCCGTTGCAGTCGGCGGAGCCAGCGGGCACAGAACATGTCAGTAGATGGACCGTGAATAAAAAGAGTTAAGCACCGTTTAGTGGGGCCGAGTGCGAGCGACATGAGGGGCGAGACTGGGGATTGATGCGCGCGGGGGCATAGCATAAACAGGCGGAGGAAAGAGAGTATGGGGGATGCGGGTAATATGAGAGAGAACGGGGTAGACTGGGGCTGAGACCGTGACAAGCCATTCACTCGTCGTCTCGCAGCTGCCGGGAGATACACGAACAGCACACCAGAAGTCTTCTCAAGGGCGAATGTTAAGTAAGGCCTTTGTGGGTCCCTGTCCGCTTCATGCGTGTTTACCCGGGCTGCATCAATCACAACTGAATAGTAGACAAAATAAGTACAAAACCTGGGAGTTCTTTGCGAGCGACTCTGCGTCCTAAGGATAAGCAAATGCTTGATGACGATAGATAGAGACAGTGTACAGACGACAGAGGGTAGTAAATACACACAGGCGGTGTACGTATATATATAAGTAATTCGTGCAGATCAGAGCGAGGGAGAGCAGAGATGGATGGATGAATATGGGATGTGTGTAGTGCAGGGAATAGATGATATGCGAGATATGTAGTACCAGTGTGGAATACAAAAAGATAAAAAGATAAAGACAGTAATCCAGCCCGAGACAGAGCGCGAGACGAGGGGGAAAAAACGCGCGGCCTTAAGTTACCGCCGCCCACTCTTCGCGCGGGTCGACCGCCGCGTCGGCAGCTCGTCGTCCGGAGCTGCCTTCTTGCGCGCGCTCGCAGGCGTCTTGGGCGCGCGCCGGCCACCAGCCGCCTTGGGCTTCGGCGTCGCGACCGCCGCGTCCGCGCTCTTCCCCTTCTTACGCGCGGGCACGGGCGGCGACTCCTCGAGGCTGCTCAGCGGGCTGCTCGCGCTGCTGCCCGCGCGTGCGCCCTCGTCCGGCAGTGGCGTCAGCTCCGCGTGCACGCGCTTATTTGGGCCCTTCGTGGCGGCCTCGCTCCCGCTACCGTTCGCGTTCGGCGCGCAGTACAGCGCCTGGTCGTCGTCCGCGTCGCCGGCGCCCTGCTCCTGCGACTGCGCGTAGTTGACCATCTCCCACGACGGCTCGACGAGCGCTTTGCCCGTCTCCACGGCGCGCTGCAGCACCTCGCTCCGCCGCTCGAGCGCGTTCCTCTTATACAGCGCGAGCCCCGGCGGCGAGTTCGACGGCGGAGTCGTCGCGCCTGCCGCGGGGGCAGCCTGAGGGACTACAGTCTCGCTGCTCTCGCTGGTGAGCTGCAGGTGCTCGAAGCCCTGGCTCACCTCCGAGGGCCCGTCGTCGAAGCTGTCCGCGGTGCGCATCGACACGTCGCGCGACGCGCCACCCGCGCCAGCGCCCGTGTCGGGGTAGTCGAGCTTGTAGAACGGCTGGTAGTTGGTGAGCCATGGGTGGCTCAGCGCGTCGCGCATGTTCAGGCGCGTGCGCGGGTCGAAGTCGAGCAGGCAGCGCAGGAAGTGCTTCACTAGGGGAGCGTCAGCTGCGGTGTGCCAAGAATGGCAAGGACGTGGGCGGGCGTACCGGCGTCAGTGAGGCCGAAGTAGCCCTCGGTGGCGCTCCCGTATTGGAGCGTGTCGAGCTGCGACCAGTCGATGTTGCGCTCGGCAATGCGCGTTTTGAGGTCCTCGGCGGAGGTTTCGAGGAACGGGTTCGTGTTGGTCAACGTGGAGAAGACGATGACGCCGACGCTCCAGCTGTCGACGAGCGAGTCATAGCCGCTGTTGTTCTGCTGCGTGACGACCTCGGGGGCGAGATACGACGGGGTGCCGCACATCGTCTACAGGACAGGATGTCAGCAGAGGAACATGCAGAGTGGACGGCCGATCGGTACCTTGAGCATGGTCATGCTGTCGACGATCTTGGCCAGTCCAAAGTCTGCAACCTTGACGACCGGCGGGTTGTCTTTCGTGAGAAGCACATTCTCGGGCTTGAGGTCGCGATGTGTGATGCCTTTCCCGTGGATGTACGATAGAGCCTGGCAGAGTTGATACGTGATGTGCTTTGCCATCTTTTCCGCTACAAGTGTTGTCAGTGCGAATAGAGCAGGAAATAATATAGCGACACACATAAGCCATTGTGCGTCAGGATGAAATCTAACAGGTCGCCGCCCTCGACGAGCTCGAGAACAAGGTCTGTGGCGTGCCATTGAGCTTTGTGGATGGGGGGCGGGCGCAAAAAAACCTACCTATGCTGCCGTTCAGATTCCAAAAGACCTCGCGCAGGAGACATATATTCGGGTGGCGCAGGGTCTCCATGATGTTTATTTCGCGACTGGAGGTCCTGGCACGGCCGATCCTGGCAGCTTCGGACGCCGTGGTGGCGGGCGGTCCCTGCCGCTTTGTCTAGAGTGCGGTCAGCGGACGCCAGGAGGACACTGCAGAACTGCCGCACCTCGTGGATGACCTTGACGGCGACCCACTCCCCGGAGGCCATGTGGAGTGCCTTGTACACGGTCGCGAACGAGCCCTTCCCGAGCTCTACGGACATGTCGTAGGACTTGTACAGGGCGCGTTTCACGACGCCGGCCACGAGGTCGCGGAAGATGAAGCCTGGGTATGTCAGAGTGATGGAAAATAGACGAAGAAAGAGCCAGCCTCACGGTAATCGAAGAGCCCGTTCTGCTCTTTGGAGGTCGTGGCGATTCCGAACGCCACCTCGTTCCCGTCTTTCAGTATACGCTGCTGGCCTTTGCCAATTTTATCGCCGTTGATCTGCGTGGCGTTAACGAATCGCGTACGAGGGGCGGTCAGACACGCACAAATGTGCCATTACTCGACATGTCCTCGATGATCACGACAGAGTCGGCATTCTCTTTTCCGTTCCAGCGTATAACCGCGTGGAAGTTGCCTGTTCATGTCAAGTTCGGTGTACAAAGAAGACGGTGAGCCACTCACTGATTTTGAAGCCGGGAAATATGACGATATTCGCCGTATTACGTCCGACGGTCACGTCTCGACAGTCCTTGTAAAGCTCGACGCGTGATAGGACTGGACTGAGACACGGATTGAGGTAGCCCCAGAGATTGTCGTTCTGCTCTATGGACCCCGGCTGCGTTAGCGGTTGCGTCTGAACCTGATCTTCTTGCGTCTGCTCCATGTCTTCTCCCGCTGGGTGTTCTCCGTCCATGGTGGGGGTAAAGAAGAGAGAGATTCCTAAGGAAAGGAACTGAGACAATTTACAAGCCCAAACTTGATGGAGAAAGGAAAGATTGGCGCGACTTGGCACGTGAACGAGAATCAATCCTCTTTGCTTCGACTCCGAGTTTTTGGCGCTCTTTGAAAGGCTTTTCTTTTCGAAAGTCTTTCACGGACTTGAATTGCTTTTGGAGGGTCCCTTTGTGGGATTCCCGGGCTCTTCTTTCAAGAAAAGGCTGTAGCAACTTGGGTGATCATGACGACACCGTGTACGGCATAAATCTAACGGCGTTCAACGTTTTTTTTTTGCTGGAGCGCCCCTGAACGATCCGGATCTTCTGACGAAAACTAGGGGATCGTGTAACAGTCTTGTTCAGTGCTCGCTCACTGCGAGCTGAGAGATATTTCTCCTTTACCATTGACTATGAGCTGGCTGAACCAAAACTGTAATCATGAGTAGAGAGGACAAACAAGCCAGCCTCGACTCGGAATCAACCTTGATTGCCATCAGACAGCTCCAGACAGTGACCTATCATAGTTCCGTAAGCATTAGCTGGCCCATTATACACTTTCTGGATGCATCTCGGAAGTGCGGCATTGCCTCAATTTCCTTTGTAATCGAGACAAACTTTGCCAGCAGATAGCTCAAGGACATTATACACGATGCAGCTGCGGCAGAACCTTTTCTATCCAACACAAAGTCGTTCCCCGACACCCAAATCACAATTCGCATCCAGCCACGGATTCAGCTTGTACATCGTGGCATTCGAGATGCTCTGGCTCTGCTGGATGACGGAGCAGCTATTCCCGCTCGCGACGGTGTACACGGTCTTGCACGCCGCCGACGCAGTACGCCTCCGCCGCAAAGATCGCACACGACGCGGTGAGCTCGGGGTTCCAGCGCAAAAAAGTCCGAGAACGAGATGGACGCGGCGGCGGTAATCGGGGGGCACGAGTCCCCGGACTTCACGGTGTAGTAGGAGGTGCAGTTGGTGAGCGATCCGGACGCGAGATTCGCGGGCGGCCCCGTCGTCGAGTTGCTGGTGTGCACGCAGTAGGCTTCCCCTGGGATGATGTTCGTGCAGCCCGAGTCGACTTCGGGATTCATCGCGTGCAACAAGGTATCAGAGACATTGAATTGCGTCTCCATCTTCCCGCAGCTGTCGCCCGACACGACGGTGTAATACTGCGTGCACCCCGAGGTGATTGTCCCGGGTGCGACATTCGAGGGGACGGTGGTGTTGCTGGTCTGCACGCAGTACGCTTCGCCAGGAATGATGTTGGTACATCCGGAGTTGATTTCGGGATTCATGGCGTGGAGCAGCGAGCCGGCGACACCGAATTGCGTCTCAATTTTACCGCAGCTGTCGCCAGAAACGACAGTGTAGAACTCAGTACATCCAGATGTGATCGTTCCGGGAGCGACGTTCGAGGGGATGGTCGAATTGCTCGTCTGTACACAATACGCCTCGCCAGGGATTATGTTTGTGCAGCCCGAGTTGATTTCGGGATTCATTGCGCGAAGGAGGGCGTCGGTGACGCTGAACTGCGTTTCGATCTTGCCACAACTGTCGCCCGACACGACAGTGTAATACTGCGTGCAGCCCGCGGTAATGGTCCCTGGAGCGACGTTCGATGGCATGGTGCCGTTACTGCTCTGCGCGCAGTAGGCTTCGCCAGGGACGATATTGGTGCATCCAGAATTGATCTCGGGATTCATGGCATGAAGGAGAGAGTCGGTGACATTGAATTGCGTCTCGATCTTGCCGCAGCTATCCCCCGACACAACGGTATAGTACTTGACACACCCAGCGGTGATAGTCCCAGGCGCAACGTTGCTCGGAGGTCCCGTCGGTGTAGACGTATCCGGGGGGAATATAGACAACACGCAGTATGCCGCTCCGCCGACAAGATTGGTGCACTGCGAATTGATTCCTGGATTAAGAGCCGAGAAAGTGGCGCTGTCGATGTAGAATTTGGCTTCGATGGTCGGGCAGCCGTCACCGCTGGCGACGGTGTAATACTCGGCGCAGCCGTCGGTCGTGACGTTGGCCGCGACGTTGGTCGGGACAGGCGCGACGGGGAGCGTGTAGTTGCCCATCGGGAAAACGACACATGGTGGTCCCAGCGGTAGGAGCCGAAGAGGCAAGCTCCGGGTTCCAGGTCAAAAGAGCCGTAGAATTCACGCCTGTCGTGTTGGCGATCGTGTCAAGGGTATCACCAGCCTAGCAGGAATCGGAGTGAGCAGGGACATGGTTGAGCATCACACTACAGGACTCACGAGGACGCTATAATAGTAGCCGCAGCCAACAGTCCGCGTTCCGGGTGCAGCGTTTGTTGGGACTGGGATCCCCGCAGGCGGTATGAGGACAGTGACCATTGTTGCTGTGTAGGACGTGGGGAGCGGATATTCATAAATCCTTGCACTCGTGTAGTTGGTAGTTATCGTTGGCGGTGCAGCCGAAATCGAAAGGGGCGGGTACGGGGCAACACAATAATAATATTCCAACCAAAGATTTGTGCAATTGGCATCGATCTCTGCCCAAAAAAGTAAGGATACTAGCGGAATGGCAAGCCCATCTACTAACCGGGATTTAAAGTCAGAAAATCAGGCAACGTGATAGAATTCGCGAGGACCACAGTATTGCAGATGTCCCCCTGCTGCACCTGATAGTACTTTCCACAGTTACTTGTCGTCCCGCTAACCGTTGGAGTCGGAATCGGTGCGTAAGTGGTGGGCGTGCCGGATGGGTTATTTGACGTAGAAACGCCATCCTAACGACGGGTTAACTGGCAACATCGCGCACTTGGTTAAACAGACGCACGTTCGGAAAGCCCCCGTTGGGCGTCAGACATATGCTCTGACCGACTTTCAGGGGCAATAGTTGGCAGTAAGTTCCCAGATCGGGATTGAAGGACTGAAGTTGGGTTGTCGTGATCTTTGTCCCTGTGATGGCGGCAGATCCGTCTGCAATGCTCTCGCAGATGTCGTTAGCGACGACCTGGTACGTATGGCAAGCCTTGAAGAGACACAGCGTAGTTCCAGCTTTGACCGAGCAATCCGAGGATCCGATAAGGAAGGGGTTTGAGGACAGTACCGAATACGTAGTGAAACTGTACTGCTGCGAGATCGCGGAGCATGTAGTCTCTGCTGATACGGAGACGTTACGCCCGGCAACTGCGCAATCGGCAGCAGGGTCGGTGGTGGCATTGACTCCGAACGGCGGCGTTGAGATGGGCGGACCGGCCCCTGGCGCGGATACGTTGTACGAGTTGTATTGGCTGGTGCGGAGATGTGAGTCGTCCGCTCTCAGGCGAGAGAAGACACGTGCCTCCCGCACTTAGTAACTGCAGAAGAGAGAAGCTGCGCTACGGGAGTGGAATATGTGGTCGGATCGGACAACGTCACATTCAGAGTGTTGAGGGTGCATTACGTGCATAACTCTGAAATAGGCAAGGAAAGAAGTCCACCATGGTGTTATAGGAGGCTAATAGCGGCTCGCAAAATTGGCCCGAGTGGGGTCCTGCAGACACTGGACATTGTACGGGCCCGCGATAGTATCAACGGCCAGAGTGGGAACATATGAACGTTATTTGACCCAGATATACCAAAGTTCTGGCAGGCAGAAACGACGTTGGCACGGTAGGATGACAGCGAAGCAGCACACTGCGCTGTACAGACGGTGGGCAAGTCATTGATGAGAAGATATGGATAAGAGCTGTTCAACACATTTGATAAGCCAACAATTCGAACCACATTCAAGAACAAACCTCATGAGAGGCACCGTGGAGTTGCAGGCCACGGTGGCCGTAAGAGCCGCTGCACATGCGGTTGAAGGTGCGGGTGAAGTAGGCAGACTGTCGTCAGTGTAGATTTGGAAAGACGCCGTTGAGCCATCTGCGTTATGATCCAGTACTATTAACAGTTGCATCGACGACCCCCAGGCTCAGGCCCACGTTGGAGACGACCGAGCTAAGAGTATTGGGAGACGTCGCAAGCCTGTCGGGCACGCTGCTATGATTACGAGAATCCGCGAGCTGCTGTAGAAGAGCATCGTGAAAGGCCTTGTCCTGAGCCGCCTTGATGTGGCCAATTACTTTGTGAAAGCGGGTCGATAAAGCATGTGGGACTAAAAAGAGAGAAAGGAACAGCGAAACTGTCCAAAAGTGCATGCTGGGGCTACTTGAGATGATTTTGAGAGGGAGTTGCTATAAGCCAGAGCCCAGATCAACCCCATGCGAACGATATGTGTTTTCGCATCCTCCATATTGCTTGTCTACAGTCGGATCGGATATTCGTGGGCGCTCATAAAATCAAGGACCTCGGTCACCGCGTCCGCCCTAGGAGCTGTCATGAGATTCGTGGCCCTGAGTGGTTCTGTTAATACACGAGCAGACTGGCTCAATGTGAGAGGATACAGAACCTGAACGTTTTGAAAAGTACTAGTCTGACTGACTGACGTGTTTGCGCAGCTTGATTTCTGGAGGCATCGACGTTTGACGCCATAGCGGCTGTTCCTTTCTTTCATCTCCTAGGCGTCTAGTGCTAGAAAAACTTTGTAAACTGCAAGTATCTTCAACAGCCTGGCTGTTTCCCCCGATAACGAGGCTGCTTCGGTGTTCCGAGTCGGACCAGCGCTTTTACTTTCAAACGGGTGCGCGACAACGTCGTCGGATCTGTAGGCGGAATTTAAACTCGAACGGGCGAGTCGAACCTGCTCGTTCAGCAACAGCCATCCATAGTCTTGGCATCACACATCCCAACAATATCAAATTGCCTGCCAATCTCCGGCGTCCACGAATATCCCGCTGATTGATCAACGCACTCCTTTACTAGGTTTGCTCCCAATCGGAGGCTATCGGAGGACACAAAACAGCGCTTCGGCGCTCACTGCATGCAACTACAAGTATACTAGTGCTCCATCAAGTGCTATGAGTGCCTCAAATGGCGTTCGGGGTCCTGCTTTCGGTAAACTATACATTCTTCGGCAATGCACATACTCCTCGTCTGTTCGCCCACATTCTGCGTGGGTTCTGTCTGCTTCACTCCCGACCTCTGGCTGGAAAAAGAAGGGAACAGTAGCCCAATATGCTCGTTCTATCAAAATACGCTCTCTACAGCTTTGGTCTTTGTCAGTGCTTCAATGCAATCCCATTTCTCTGGAGCTGACCACCTCAAAGCTCCCGAGATGATCTCGGCTGAAACACTAACACATAGTAACTACTTTTCATCGTACCATTGACCGCCTCTTATACCATGTTTTTCTTTTCCAGTCAATCTTGCTTTTGGACTCATCTCGAGCTCATTTCAGATCATTGAAATGTCGCCCGGTGACGTGGCCTTGTGGACGCGAACCACTGCGTTGAAACAGAAGAATATAGCGCTGAAAGTCTTCCTATCTATCGGTGGATGGAGTTTCAATGATCCTGTACCGTGCCCTTCGTTCCCCGCGTCGGGTGGTTTGCTCATGCCATTGAATCCAGCCGACGTCGAATATCTTCAGTGACCTCGTGGGCAGCGCCGCTAATACTGCGACCTTCATCGCTAGCACTTTGAACACTTTGCAAGCGTATGGATTCGATGGAATTGGCACGCCTTTCACCTTCGTCGCGTACCGATTGCTGATTATTGACCAGATGTCGATTGGGAGTACCCGGCAGCTTACGACCGAGGGGGCGCTCCGGAAGACAAGGTATGCGCAGCGTTTTTCTACGAAGGCGGAGAGGTCTGATCTTCAGCAACCAGGCAAATTATGTCACTTTCATGACGAAAGTGAAGGCGGCCTTCAAACCCCCCGGACATGGCTTGATCTTCACAGCACCGTCGTCCTTTTGGTACCTCCAGCACTTTGACCTCCCTGGCCTCATGGCCGTGGTGGACTGGGTGAATCTGATGAGCTACGATCTGCATGGAGTGAGGAACGAATACATTTCTACCCTGAGTCTAAACTGATAGATTATAGACCTGGGATGGGACGGATCCATATATTGGACCTCTCGTATTAGCGCACACAAATTTGTAACTATTTTGACCTGTCGCCCGATCGATTTCCGACGTCTTTCAGGACTGAAATCACAGCGTCTCTGGACTTGTTCAACAACGTCGGTGTCGATCCCAGCCAAATCGTACTTGGCATCGGCTTCTATGGCCGCTCCTTCCAGCTCACAGACCCAGACTGTGCCAGCCCTGGCTGCGTTTTCGTTGGAGGTGCTTTGAGATGACTTACCCATGTATCCGGAGTTCTCATCGATAATCTGTCAGGCGCTGATCCTGGCCCTTGCTCAGCAAATTCAGGTAAGAAAGCCCCGTATTTGTCTTGTCGAAGGGTTACATTCTCCTCCTCCAGGGACCCTGATGTTCTCAGAGATTGAAACTATCATCAGTCAGAATAACCTCGAGCCAGTTTTTGACGAGGCCGCTGGAGTGAAATATATTACCTGGAGCAATAACCAGTGGGTCAGCTATGGTACGACGGATCAAACTTTTGCTGCTCCGTTGACTCACCGAGTGGCCAGATGATGCTCAGACGCTTCAAATGAAACTGCAATATGCCAATTCTCGTTGTATTGGTGGTAAGCTCCGGTTAGCCATGCATGGCAATTAAACCTGAAGATGCTCTTTAGGCACAATGATTTGGTCTGTCGATCAGGATGACAGTCAATATACTGCCCTGCGCGGTCTCTACCCGACCATAGACGTCAACACGCCCTCTTCTGTAGAGTCAGGGGACCAATGCACTATCACTGGCTGCGGTCAAAACTGCCCAACGGGATGGGATACCCTGACGACTCTCACGACCAATCCTGGGTCTGCTACATCTTGCGACCCAAAGACGACCATGCTGCCCGTCTGGAGACGCACCTCAAAATTGCGCCTGGCGAGGAGGAGGAGGGAGCACTTGTAATCCTTCTTGCAATGTCGGAGAAATCACGCTTGCTACCGATCCAGTCGGCGGCGACGGGAATCCTACTTGTGCTCAGGGAACGAAAGCGTTTTGCTGCCAGACTGGCCAGAACGATCCGACAGGCTGTCACGCCACAGGTGACTTGCCTTTCTGTCTAGCTCATAACGTCCTAATAATGCGCTTGCTCCAGGATGCGGAGAGTCATCAACTGCATGCGCCTCAACCGATGCATTCCTTACCTTTGTCAGACAAGGGAGCGAAGATAACGGAAGTTGCGAGAACGAGAACGCAGACCCAAATGTGATCAACAAACAATCCTGTCCGACTATCTGCAGCACCAATAACAAGCCGGTTTGCTGCGAACTTGAAGCGAGAGGAGAGACTTACGTAAGCTGACGTCTTACTCGTCCAGTTATCGCCGGCTACAAAAATGTTTGTTGCTTTCCTCAAGTCAGTGATCCCGACTGACTCACTTCGCAGTGCGCTTGGGTCGGAGACCTCCCCAACTGCCTCAACTCCGCATGCAAAGTCGGGCAAGTCGGTATTTGTAAGCTATTCTTTTTTTCTATCCCAGACACAATGTTCTAATCTTGTACCTAGTCATCGACTAAACGATCCAGCAGGAGCAAACTAGACTCGAACCAGTCGCTAGGGCAAAAACCGTGAAGTTGATGACAATCGATCAACACCACGGCTAAATAGCGACTGGAAGATATTCCGCGTGATTAGTACAGTCGGCGATCGCCGGCCAACAATAAATGTCTTAGCCAAATTTTCTCGATGCTCTGACATCGACCTCGCCGTTTGACAAATTGTAGGAGACAGTTGTATAGCGCTTTCAATTCTAAGATGCCCCATGTTCTCTGAATTTTGAAATTTTGAGAACTGACTCCATACCGACCCAATCTTTGTTTGGATCAGGGGTATAGGGGCAAAGCATGCCTTTCTCTCCCGTCGCGACGTTGGACCCCGAGCGACTCAGAGTCGCAGCTCAGAGCCTTTGCGATGTCTTTGGCATCCATTCGCTGCATCCACATCAGAAGGAAGCGGGCCAGAATATCCTTAGAGGGATTAGTACCTTCCTGGATGTACCAACGGGTGGCGGGAAAACAATTGCTTTCTGGTTTGCTCTGTTCTACCACTGGCAGCCTGGAAATACGTCAAAGGAATGCCAGAAGATAGTGCTCGTTATCGGGCCTCTTGTTGGACTTCTGGAGCAGCAAGCAATTACTCTCAATACAAAACACATACCCGCGGCAGCCATTACATCCAAAAGCAAGGATCTAAATCAGCTCTTAATGGTGGGTGCCCAGACCTAATTTGTGGTCGTTCAGACAGTCTCATCATCCTTTGTTCAGGACCTGGGCAATAACAAGTTCCGAGTGGGGTTCGTAGGCCCGGAAATGGCACTCAGTACACAGTTCCACGAAAAAGTGCTGAATAATATTCTATTCACCGACAACATAATCGCCCTGGTTATCGACGAGGCCCACTGTATTTGCGAGTGGGGAGGGGATGATTTCCGGCCAGAATATCGCAAAATTGTCGAGCTCGCGGCCCGCCTCCCCACGGGAACTCCAATACTTGCTGCGACCGCAACTGCACCTCACGACGTGATTAAAGAAATAATCGGTTATCTGGATCTACCAGCCGACGTTGCACGCGTTCAGGTCTCAAACGAGAAGCTGAATGTGTCGTTGTCAGTCCGTATACTGCAGCACGAGCCTGACTCATACGCGGACCTTATTACACTGTTCCCCGAGGTCTTTGAAGAGCCGGGGGACTTCGAACAGACCTTGGTGTATGTCAACGGGCGTCAGGATGCAGAGAAAATCCAGGACTTCCTCCGGGACAACGCACCTGAGGGCATCGACGGCAAGATATTCGAGTTTTACCACAAGGAGATTGATGATGAACGCAAAGAGGTGATCCAGAAAGGGCTAGAAAATGGTACAATGCGCGGCGTACCTGCCACCGATGCGCTGGGACTGGTGAGTGCACAAAACACGTCGATAATAATATACCTGACTCGCATTTAGGGGATGGACTTTCGGACAATCTTGCGGGTCATCTTGTGGATGCGGCCGCGTACCTTCCTGTCCCTGATTCAAAAGATCGGCCGTTGTGTACGTGACCACAGCAGGCGCGGGCGCTCCGTCCTTTACATCACAAAGGCCATGTACACGCGCTGCTGCATTGAGCTTGACATAATGTGCCGTGAGGATGAGGATAACTCATCTGAATCAGACTCGGACTCGGAGGAAGGCGGCGAGGACGGAGCTCAGGCGGATCGAGACGCCGCAGCTGCAGTGCAGGATGCTTCTGATGAGGAAGAGGCACAGCCTGTCAAGCGTCGAAAATTCAGTAAAAAGGTCATGTCACCACTGGAAAGACGGGACCGAAGATACTTGCTGGAATATATTGTAACGAAGGAGTGCCGAAGAATTCCGTGGAATAGGTTCTTTGGAAACAAAGATAAAAGTAAGCCATTGCCGCAGACCTGTAGATTAATACTCATCGACGCCGCCACAGAGAGCTTGGAATTTCTGGTTCCACCGGGGCCGTGCTGTGATAATTGTGATCCAGATGACCCCGAATTCCAGGTCGAGAACATTGCATTGGTCGGAGGTCAAAACCTCGAGACAGGCCGCAAAGAGAAAAGCTCCCCCGAGCTTTACGATGCAGTGCGAGACAAGCTGTATGATGTTCGGGAGCAAATTATGGCAGACCATTACCCCAATCAGCATTTCCTTACCGGGAGTGCCATTCTTTCCAACGACATTGTGGACACTCTTGCCAAACGCGCGCGCCTCATTACTTCTATCGGAACCCTCCTAGAGCAGACCCGCTGGAGCCAAGCAGAAAGATTCGGTGATATCGTAGTCGGAGCCATTGGAGAAGTCGTCCTTCGGTTCCCCGATCACGCGAAGGCGGCACGAGAACTTGAAGAGGCTGAACGAACCCAAAGAACTCTGGATGCAGCCGCACTGAAGGAACTGCGTCAGCGCTTCGTTATGGTGTTCGATGGATGTTATAAAGCAATACTTTCGGAGACGGAGCCCGTACCACCCTCGACTCGTAAAAGCAAAAAGCCCAAGCAGCCTCGCCAACGGTGCAAGCTATTTATCAAACTTCCACGCAAAAATGTACGTAAACATTCCTTTCACTATTCCCTTGCTGAAAATTGCGGTTCTGCTTAGATACACCCGCGCTACTACGTTGACATCAACAAACCGATCTCTATGTCAAACATAAAGTCCTGGTCACAACAAGCAACATACTACCAGAGTCTCGACGAGTATCGGGCGGACTGGCACCTTCTTTTCAACAACGCACTCGAATATAACCAGCCCGGCTCGGAGATTTACGAGGACGCTACGCATTTGCGTAAGGTATTTGATCATAATCTTTTGGTTCTCAGCGCTCTGCACAATATCCCGGGTCACGATGAGGTATCCCCTGAGTAATTGTCCACCCTCCTTGTCTTCTCTTGGTTGCGAACAGTAACTATTTATTTGTAATTTATTCTGCCAGAATATCATCTACCATGTCCATTGCGCGTGCGAGTAGCTCCGCAGGCTCAGCCATATCAAAGAACTCCTCGTCATCTGCGTGCAAGTCCTCCTCCGTAGGCTCGTAGTCCTCCTCCTGGCCCTCACCATCATCCTCTTCGTCCTCTGCAACGGCAGGCTCCGTTGCAGAAAATCCCCGCTTCTCCGCCTTGCGAGTGTCCCGAGTGAAGTGCCGGAATGCCTTCTTGGTGTTGGCGTAAAGGGATCCTTCGTGAATCAGGTCTCGCACAGGCGAGACGTGGTCGTTTGCAGGTCGGCGAGCAACATAAGATTGTATTTTCTCGGCCTGGAGGGCACTCACGAGAAGAGTTACCTCGTCTTTGATTTCCGGGGTCTTGTGCTTCTCGCCGTACGCAGGGATCTTGAAAGCGGTCTGCACAGTTCGCATCGCATCGCGTAGCGTGAAAATGCACACGGTGATCATAGCCAACCACTCCCAGCTTTTGTTGGTGCCCTTGGCCGTGTAGATGATCTTTGCCCAGAAGTTTTGGTGTTCTTGCAACAAATCCACCGGCTTGAACCCGAACGGCCGTCCGGCGAGGTTCACAAGCCAGTTCGCGAGATAAAGCGCGCTATTATATATCAATACCTGCAGTTTCAGTCAGTCAAACCACATACCGCAGCTTAGGAGGGAAGTGCTTCAGCCGCACGAGGGTCTCAAACATTGCGTCTGCATATCGGGGCATGGTCTTGGGGGTCCGCATCATGACCATCCAAATATTCAGAACGTTCAAAACACGCCCAATGTCGCCCTTCTTGATTGCTTGCACAAATTCGACATAAAAGAGCGCGTCGCGATTGTAGAGGATGGCATTTTCGAGTGTGATGTCACGGTCACACTCATGTCGTGCATGTAGCTTGTCCACTGCTGCCGTCGAGAACAGCTCCTCGAATACAATTTTGGCAACCCGATTGAACTCCTCCATTGTCGCCGTCTTTACCCACTCCCCAAAGTTGTCTTGTCCGCAGTAAATTCGGAAGCCATCGACGATGTGAGCCGGAAGCGAGATGTGTATCAGGTCGTGAGCTGGCTGCCACGGCGTCGCTTTTTTCCCGGACCACCCGGCTGTGATCTTTTTCCTCTTGAGAAGCTTGTTGTGCTCCCACCACAGGCCGCCAGGCCAAATCGAATTCGGCTTTCCCCAGTGTTCGTTGACAGTAAGTCGTCCTCCAGCCATCTCGCCGTGGAACAGGCCCCAGCGCCGTACAGATCCGCGCATGCTTGCAATCGGAGTAGAACTGTTGCGTCGGGCAGATTCAATCTAACAATGAGGTGAGGTTAGCGCGTTATCTGCGAAGATACATTCTGACTTGCCTTCTCTTTCAGCGAGTCTGTCAAAAGGTCGCCGTCATCAAACATCAATCCATGCGCCTCCAGTGTCTCGTCGTCGAGCCCCATATTGCGGAGGATGGTGAGGTAAACCTGGAGTGTACCCTCTAAGCTCGACTCGTCAAGGTTCATTGCCGGGAGCGGATACTGCCAGGTCTTGTGAAGGAGGATCTGATCGACGATAGGACACTCCTCGAGCAGCTTCTTGAGCTCGGCGGATATACCTGGGATATGCTCGAGTGCAAGACACTTCAGCTGCCAGAAGCAGCTGCGCGAAAGCTGCTCTGCACATTCCGGCGAGGGAAGCACATCTTCAGCGGTCCAATCGAGGACGGGCAAAGTGCGCTCCCGAGGAGGTTTCATGGAGAAGGGCAAAGTGCCATGTGGCGCGTTACCTCCTGTCTCGGGATCAAATACGGGGATGACCGTCGCTGTTGTACCATTGTCGAAGTGGTTTTTGGACTTCAGGCGCTCGGCGGCAACTCGGAACGCAATGTTGAGGTTGTCCCATACAATCTGGCACATTGACGTCTTCACAAGCTCCCGAATATTGATCATTCCCTCCCGCGAAAGCCCCTTGACATGCCCGGTGATGGACGTGTACGATATGGACAACCCCGCGTGCGCAAGGACCTCCATTTCTCGCTTTGAGGCTCCCGAACCTAGCAAGAACAGACCAATCACGAGCTGGAAGTTGTTTGCCTTTTGAGAGCGCATGACACTAATGAGTGCGCAGATTGTTGTGAAGACCTGGCAATGCGGTTAGAGTGATAACAGATGTTTGGGACAGGGACTCGCCAGGCCCTTGTCTCTTCTTGCTTGCCCATCGCTTTCCTGACGCGTAGACTTGTCGGGCTCCGATACGGCGACCAACGCTTTCCACAGCCACAGGGCGGCCTCTTCGAGCTCAGCAGCCAACTTCTCCATGGAGAAGACCTTCAAAAGATTGGTGACCGTAGTTGTCGAGTTCCGCGTCAGGATGTTTTGGATGGCGCGTCCCTCCCGCTGGTATATCTCCGCAAGTTCCCCCGAGATGTACTCCTCTTTGGCCGGTTCCGACCGAGCAAACATGCTCCTTGCGTGGTCTGCGCCATGACCTTGGACCCAACGTGTGAGCCTAGCGGAGATATATTGATCTCCACCCGCTGCGAATACGCCGCCAAAGAATTCGTTGAGGTCTTTGAAGTTGTAGCCGCCCTCCTCCGTCGGCTTGGTGAGATCTGCTATGACCTGGTGCGCCTTCCGGGTGTTAAGGGTGTCTGCGACCTTTTTTTCCGCGGCTGCAAGAGCCGCAGCTGCCTTGGTTGCCTCAGCTGCACGCTGTACCCTGTGAGCAAGCTCTGCTTCGGTCGCCTGGGCCCTCGTTGCAGCCGCTTCGGTTTTTTTCCTTGCCAATTCTGCCTCCGCTCTTTCATATGCCCCGCGGCTGGGTGTATCCTGGGCTGTGGCCAGACGGCGCATCGTCGAGGTGAGGTTCCGTGTCTCGGGTGTGTGTGCGGGACGTCCACACGGGTTCTTGACAGGTGTGGCGTCGATAACCGAAGACAAGGGAGAGGAATTAGGAGGAGGCATGGACTGGGTGCGCTGCGGGGGAGTGTCTGATACGGGCGCACTACCAGAGGCCACGCGGGGAGACGACCAGCCGAACATCGACGGGAGCGAAGGTAGAGGCAACAGATCCTGCTCTTCCTCTGGGGTCGAGGCCCTGGGAGTGGAAAGGGCTTGAGGTCCTGCAAGAGGTGATGTCGGGGGGCTGGGAGTTCTCGCCGCCACGGGTTTGGGCCGAGCAGGGCCCCGTTTGGGGTTCGGAGGGACGTATTCATCGTCCGAATCGTCCCTGGTGCGTTTGAAAGGCATGCGGGCAGGTACAATGGACGGGCGAGGAAAATAGTATGGTAGCCCCTGAGTAGGAGCGGAAGCAGTAAATGTACTATAGAGCGCTCAGTTTTGAGAAAATTACAAATCTGAAAACATGGGAGGTCTTACTATTCGTTTGTCTGTGAAACTGTCTATTCGGATTTGTGAAAGGAGGAGGTCGGTAACACAGGCTCGTCGTGAAAACGCTAAGTTTTTTAAAAGATGCCGGCAATCGCCGACTGTACTAATCACGCGGATTTTCTTCCAGTCCCTATCGCGCACTGATCAAACGACTGTCTTTGATCTGTCACAAATCTCATAGGTACTGGCTCGAGTCTAGGAGCAAACGTGATTTCCATCAACCCGAAGGTTTAGACCGCCGTTGGTTCGGTCCGTTCGACAACTGGTTGGCCAGGCTCAACACTGTAAAGAATGGAAACAGTATTTCCCGCAATTTTCACTGGTCGGATACGGCAAGTGCTATGTCCCAATGCGCACTTCCTATGACTTATGTAACTATCTTTAGTATACCATTTTCCACCAGAAGGAGGTATGCATGTGTCGGTGTATCATCTATACTTCTATAACTTATTCCGATCGACAGTCGTGCCCCAACTTTAGCAGCAGTCTGGATATCTCGGTGACTGGGACTGCGCAAGCTAACAGTCGATTTGGGTATTATCTTGAAGCAACGACTGTACCTCCAGCTATCCAACAATGCTACGTGTATCTGTCTGCCGGCGCAAGTGCTCAGGCCACGTTTACTATAACTGGTCTTGCTGAGGCCCATTTCGGCACTGAAAGGGCAGAGATCATATCTTTCGGATTCCCTGGGGTAAGCTGTCCCAGTGGTCACGTTACTTCCCCCCCTAACGGCCATTATCCAGCTATACTATCCTGGTGCGTTTCATGATAAACACCTTGACCTCCAGCTCAGCTCAACGACCGTGGCGAAGGCTTGTTAACACTGGGACCAAGCTTACATCTGTACGGAGAACTGACCGGTCAACTCAGCATGTCGGGAAGTTATAGCACAAGTGTGGGCTACGAGTTTCCGGTAGGCATTTCGTATAGAGAAGGTGGCCAGGCCGCTCTTGACACCGCACTATCTCTAGCCGATCGATCTGTCCTTTGGAAAGCAGGACAAAAACAGCGATGAAGAAAACACGGGGAGCGCGGTGCACCCAAATGCCAACAATAATGGTTTCGACTATTCTTTCGGGTATAACGTGAATCTTGAAGGCAACGTTGAGGTACATTTTCTGTCATCTTAATCCTCTGTTATCTGACCATTCTCCAGGCTCATCTCGTAAGGTTTTCTCGATATTCTAACCGAAGCGGTCCTTGACTCCGCTCACAGGTACCTAGCCTTCAGCTTGGGCTCAGTGTCCTTGGTATGTGCAGATAATTGCAGCCGTCGCTGGACTGACGTTGGACGTACATCCAGGTGGCGCCGTCCTGGATGCCCAGGTATGTGTTGTCCCTTCCCTCTATACTATCGTCATTTAAATAGCTCCATTAGATATTCACCGAAGCAGATATATACGCAGGTGTTGGCATTACGGGTAGCGTCTCGAGCGCTGTGAGTTTGCGCTGGCCCTCGAGTGAGATCGAGCTGACTTGTTGCTTATCCAGAAGTTGGCAGCGATATAAGTAGTGATGATGCAGGCGCTGATTGCTACTGCTACTCGGACGCAACTGCGGAACCCAGACGGGACCGTATTTTCTAGGCGATCAATTCCAGAGAGCAATGTCACCTTTTCAAATAACCCATTCCACATTGTGGAGACGGCTCCATAATTGGAATCACTATCCCCGACTATGACACCACCCCGATTATTTCCTACTATGACCTCGAGAACCCGGCCTCCCTTAATCCAACCATGGGTTCTTGGTCGCCGTCGGTCCCTGTGAATTTTGGACAGAAGAAGAACGGCGAGCCGTATCTCACTCTACCATCAGGCAAAGGAGCGAAGACCATATATGCCAGGTATAACAGCCTTTATGTTACGAAACTGTACATTGACTCCTGGCGTTTTCAGGGAACACCCTTATGAAGCGTCGATGTGTATGTATGTCATCAGCCTTCATCCACCCCAACTAACGTGGTCTCAAAGCCTCCTTATTCGTCCATTACCTTCAACTTCAGACAAATCTATGGCGCGATTCGTCTAATTCAGCCAGCACTTGTTGTCCATGGGTCAATACCCACTTGAATAGTGTTCCCGTACCAGCGTATTACCCAGCGGCATTTGGCGGGAACTCTTTGTTCACTATGATCGGTACTTGCTATCCGAGCAATGCCAGGCAATCCCCCATGGCGATCCTCGAACAAGTGAGGTCTTTATCGCTGGCCTGGGCTTGATGATATTCATTTCCTTTTCGCAGGACACAAATGTCATCAAACGTGTCGCTTTCTTCGCCATGGAGGAAGCGCTCAACAAAGTTACTCGTCTTCCTGTTCGGACGGACAAGGCATTCAACTCGTACTGCTCCAAGAAGCAGATTGCAGTCTTGCGAGTTGCGGCAGGGGTTCCTTCGTTCCTCAACGAGTATGAAGTCAGTAACATCTTCCTTGACATGAACAACTGCATGCGAAATGTGTGGTCCCAATGGGCCGCTGCTTACCTTGTAAGCCCCAAGCCCTTGTCGGTCCTGTTCAGTACGCATTAAATATCTATCAGGACCCGAACTCTGGAGTCGATACTCCGAATCGTAACCTGGTGAATGTTGTGAATTTATACGACAACTGGATCTACCAAGTCGTGGCGAACGTCAGCCCGTTCATCAGGGACCAGGTACAGCATCTTATCACGCTGTATAATAAAGGGCAAACTACGGCAGCAACAGTCGACCTCTCTTGGCCGGTTCTGCTCGACCAGGTTGGTGAATCTCTCAGATGGGTATCTCTTGATCTTACATCAACCACTAGGTGCAATTCTCTCGGGATGGCAATACTGAGCAAGTTAGCACGCCAGCGTCCGTGTATGAAGCGGGCGTACAAGCCACGCAAGCCGACCTCACGAATCAGATCTACAATCAGCCAACAATCTTCAGGACCACGCTAAAGAGGCTAACACTACTGGACATCTGGTGCTCCGTTACTTCGACAGCTGAATGAATTTATTATGTCTTGTACCAAGCAGGATAGACAAATCACAAAAGTAGCAACGTTACGACGGAATACAGAGCGGATTGGGCCATCATCAATGTCCTTGAAGGAAATTAAGCCAATTGATGTCTTGAATCTCTTCGCGACAGGGCGGTTGCTTGATTTCAATAACGGGGGACACAGTAGGCTTTCAGAACGGGAAACCGATCCTTCAAGTTGAGGACGCACAAATATGCAGTGAAATACTGTCTTCGATAAGATTTCATTATGGGAGCCCGTGATATTCTACTATGTCTGAGCCTTAGAAACACCCCGAAATATGTGCCCAACACTCGGCTCAACCATCAGGCCGAGACAGAGACATGACGAGCGCGCTGCCGCACGACGCACGCCCAGCACGTCCGTTGCGCCGTTCCGCGCGACGGCGGCGACGGTCACGAAGCGGAACCCGGCGCACTGCGCGGGGAAAGTGCGCGTAAAGGATGTCGGTCCATCGAGCGCGGGAGGCCCGGGTCCCCAGCGAACACGACGACGCTGCCGCAGGATTAGTTAGTGTAGGCACTGCAATGGGAACCTACTGGAACCTCGTCGTCGATCGGGCACCAGAGGGTATGGCCATGGGACTTGCTGTCGATGCTGTTGAGGCAGTGTGGGTTGGGCACGTCTTGACGGGCGCGTGCATGCGAATCCGGCCGTGCATCGTGTGCTCCCCAATGCACGCGATCCCCCGAGCGCGCACGGTCCATTTCCCGCCCTGCATATGCGTCAGGGGACTTGCTCAGGCGAGAGTGACTAGTGACGTCTTGACTTCGAATACCTCGTCCTTGCCAAGGTCTCTGGTGCGCACGGTGATGGGGTACCCATCCTCCCTCTTCGACCGTGACGGCGAGGCCCTCGGCGCATACACCGCTTGACGTCGTTCTCCTCCAGAGCCTCGTCGTGTGGTTAGTGACAAATGGATAGAGGGGGGACAATGACTCACCTAGTTTATCCACTGGCATACGACTTCCGAACATTAGTCCACCAAAAAAATCTGCGCCATCTAGAAGGCGTCAAGATTACATCGGTTTCCAGAACAGGAGGGATGCATGATCACTGACTCGCGAAAACGCAGAGCATTGCTGTCTAGGTATAACCCAGACGTTCTGGTACCATCGGCCACGCGAGTTCGGCTAAGACGCGTGCTACCAGAACGTCTTGGGGCATCATGATTTGGTATAGTACTGTAACCGCAGGTCACCGCGTCGCTTCAACCGGGCCCCTGGGTCCCAGCAACGACCTCAGGCGTATACTTTTGCCCTCCAATTAGTATGGCATCGCTACAACTCCTTCCTCCCGAAACTTGCGCGACTATATTCGGACAAATCGAGCCACTGGCAGCGGACCTGGCTGCTTTGTGCAGAATCTCACGTCTTTTCCGCGACGAGGCTCAGCGCATTCTCTACCGCAACGCAGACCTACGTGTCTGCCGCATGCGATACGTCAGGTCTTGGTGCTTGTCTGTCACAATAAATGCTCATCTCGCCGAAAGAGTGCATGCTCTAGCACTGCAGCTCGCATACAACCTCGATGTCGCGCCCTCGAGGCATGTGTCAACCTCAAGGAATTGACCATCTTCAACGATTTCGAGACAAAACCCGATTTTTCTACGCACCTATGGATGATTGACCGGTAGCCATTCCAGCTTACCAAGTTCACCAACTCATACTCTGACATCTACCGCATGAAATCGTTCCTAAAGACGCAGTCGGATATCCGGGTGCTCTCCTTGCCTACCTCCTACAGTCTCCACGATATTCCCTTCACCAATATCATCGCCCTCGAAGTCCCACTCCGTGAAACCTGACTGGACGGCTGACTTCGTGGAAGAATTCGCAAAGGCATTGCCTGGCCTGATTCATTTTGGCATCAAGGAGACTGAAATTCATCCACCGGCAAGCAGGCTCAAGTTGCCCACTTGAAGTGATCTACATCTCACTAACCTGCAAAAGAGCGACTCCTCAGTGCGCTCTCCGATTCCAGCCCTCAAGAAATTTGCACGTATAGAGACTTTTTTTCTCCAGCGCGGTGCAGCGCGGATGGTTGGCGCGAGTCCGGACGAACAATACGATTTGGCTACCACTGCGGATCTGGACAAGTTCGCCTCGGCAATGATGCGGGCGTGCCCGACTCTCCGCCAGGTCGCGGTGGCTACGGAAGATCTCGGGGACCAGGAGACAACGTGCACCGTAACGCGGGCTTCAGGGCAAGATGTGCAGTCGAAACACACGGATACTTTCGATTTTGATGCGGTTCCCAGATTCTGGAACCCATGAAGGATATGGTGCGCGCTAAAAAAAATCGCACGTCGGCATCTAGTATCCTTTGAAACTTTCCAGAATATATGCATCTGCATTCATTCCAAAGTAAACACAAAGTAAACACAGCAACGTGCCCTACGGACAGTATATTCTACACAGACATTCGGTTTCGGTCAAGACAATAAGAGATCATAAGATATCGTGAGTAAGAGACTAGTCATATAAAGTAGTTTGCATAGCACTCAAAGAAGCCACAAGACGCGAGAGAGACGGAGACATTGGGGAAGGAAAAACGACCTTGTGTGAAGCATACGCGCACAGGTCCTGGTCCACGCGCACACCTGGCTGAAGCACACCCGCGCACTCCCACACACACACGCATGGGCCTACGTCATCCCTAAGCCCTGCAGCGCCTCCAGCCGCTCCTCCAGGCCCTTACCGAGCCCCTCACGCTCCCACTCGCCGCCCACGTCGTCCATCGTGCGGTCCTCCTCCCCGGGCCCGAAGCCGAAATTGCGCAGCGACGGCGCGCCGCTCCCGCCGTACGCCGAGCCCGCGCCGTCCGAGATCGCCACTCCGGGGATGTGCGACGGCGAGCACGCGGGCGACGTCAGCGCAGACAGCGGCTGTGTCGACGTCGGCGTCGACGACAGCAAGTCCGCGTACGACAGGAACGAGAGGCGCTTGCTCGCGCGCGCAGTGCCCGTGTTGTATGCGCTGTCGCCCATCGACGACGTCGGCGTCGGCGGCTCGAACTGGCGCGCGGTGAGGTTGCCCGAGTTGGGCAAGGACGACGCGGGCGGGGAAGGGAACTGCGGGATCGGCGTCGCGACGTGCTGGTGCTGCGCCCCGAGCGCGCCTGGCGGGGGAATGTTGAGCAGGAGGGAGGTGCGGTTGCCTGCACGCGGGCTCGGACTCGGGCTGCGCGACCGGAAGCTGCCGATCGGAGACGCGAACCCGCTGCTCCTGCTCCGTATTGTGCTTTGATCAAGGAGACCGGCGGAGGAAGGTGGCGCGGGGGCGATGACGGCAACGGAATCCCCGTCTTCGGACGAGTTCATGGAGGCGAGGATGGAGGCCGCACTGTCTAGAACAGAGGGTACGGATTGTTCGAGCGCCTCGGTGTTCTTGGAGCGTGCGATGCGGTGTGGGTCCTTCTTCGTGCCAGGTGCAGTCGGCGACAGGTGGAGAGGCTCGATATCGCGCTCGAATATTGCAGAGGATGATGAATGTCTATATAAGGGCAGAAAACAGTCAGCGGACGAACACATATATTGGGAGGCTTCCAAACAGAATGAGTTGCACTTGGCAATTCACATGGTAACGGGAGTGGCACCACAAGCTGGAGGGATGCACGTCATGGACGAAGATGCATCTTGACCTTCGTGGGCAAAATAACCCAGGCGCTAAAGACGGAGGAGCAGTTGCACACTGCGAGTGGCTCCGCACTTCCCAGTCCACGAACGGTGACCATCGGATAGTCCGGATAGCGTGGAACACACGTTTCGGAATTCCCGCAAAGCGCGCGAAGTAATTTCTTGCGCTCGCCGGGGCCCAGCGCAGTCCGTTTTGCCTCCGCGCATCCGACCTTCCGATCTCCTCGCCGGGACTCCAGAGAGGCGAGACAGGCCTCGTCCGAGTCGTTCCGTCCCAAACGAAGATCCGAGAGCAGAATCCAGTCCCGCGAAGCAAGAAAAGACAACTTACACAGATGTCGGACTAGACGGAATGGAGGAGGGCGATCTCGAGCCCTTTCGTACAGTGGCCTGGAGGTGCTGCGACGCCCTGCGTCCCCCGTCTCCTACAGACAAACCCAAGAGGGTGTTTGAAGTCATATGGCGCAGGTCAATGGGTGGTACTGCTGGTGAGGACCTGGTCGTCGAGCTCGCTGCTGGAAGCGAGAAGTCAGGACGTGAAGTGCGACGTTTGGGCGGCTCACGATGTGCTACGTCGACGGACATAAGGGTAGGAGGCAGGTTGTATAGTCTGTTGTGGTTGCTGGGTGCGACGGTGACAAATGGTGAAACACGACGATCGCACGAAGGAAGATGAGTTGTTTGGCTGCTCCGAAAATTCCAAATAGCGCCCAGCGGGAACTATCGTCCACTTTGGGACGATCGACACTGATCCTTCATGTATGCCATAGCTCCTTCAAATGTCATTCAACCAATTCTCCGTCGCCCTTCTCTGCCAATCCTCCACAAAAAAAATCTCGGGTCGGACATAGCATTGATTTTGGGATTTCTCCCATTGATTCACCTCAGGAACAGCTCCGGCGGCCACCACCCAACGCAGTTCCGTCTCTTCCCATCATCAGCATCCATGGCCACGAACATGTGCATATCTTATATATGTGTCAGTACTTAATCAGAGAGATAGGACACAGGTGTAACAGTGGACATGATGCCAGCACTTTCATCACCGCAGGCAACTGATTGAAATCACCTAGCGCTGGCAAAAGCCGGAGATCGTCTGAATGTCGGACATTTGCCCAAAGCGGGGAGCCGCCGGCTCACTTCCTGGCGAACGGCGTTTCTTCTTGATTGACGTGCGACGACTGCGGTCACTGTACACAAGAATAATACAGAAACGTGTCTAGCTATAGTCGGATATCCAGCCTCACGCGAATCAGCACTCCAATAGAGTCCAAAAGTGATCCATTCGCTGTTTCATCTACAAGAAGTTAGACCAGATGCGGGCGAAATTGTGTTATTGGAGGCCATCGTGAACTTGATCCACGGATCCTTGAATAAGTCCTTTCAGTCTAGAACGGCCTCGACCGTGTAGCCCGTGGAAGCAAAAGTTTCGGTGATATATTGCGCTCATCAGCGTCCGAGTGGACGTCGGCGACAAACGTTTCAGGGTCCGGCGTAAGGAATCCTCGTATATCTGCCGAAGAAAAGCCATGGTCCAGCCTGAATGGGCGACTAATGAGAGATTAGTCTTTGGCGAATCTAAGGACTCTGTATCTACTCCAGATCGTACGTTTTCGGTTCTTCTCTGTTGAATTTAAAGGGTAGTCACCGATCAAGCATCGGAGTCAGATAAAAAGACAGCACCGATATGCGGTTCCGGATTTAACGTTTGACTGAGCTGTCCAAGGTTGGTCCAAGGGCTCATTGAGCAGAGCCCTGAAATTCCGAGTCTAGGTTGGTTAGTTTAGGCATGCGTGGGAAGGAAGACAACAGATTTGACGTCAGTAGCCCCTATCTGCCGTATGTAAGACCGCAACACCTTTATCAGACAAATTTGCTCCGTTGCGGTAGCCGAATATAAAACTCCTACTGGAGTCTTCTAATATCCCTCGTTGACGTTCGGACAGCGTGAAGCACCTACGTGGGATGAACCGTCAAAAGCATCGGGGTTGTAGCGTAGGTAGTGTGGTATAATTTCCGTGGCCGTTGAATACTACACCCTACCAGCACGTTCCGAAAGGGGACATAGCTGAGTATAATAAATTATGATTTAATTATCCTGACTTATCCATCATGCGCTCTCCAATGGTTGTATGGGAGCAGCAGAATTTAAAGCAAGCCTACACTTTCAAGCATACTGGATGACAGTTATATTCAAGTTGAACAAACTCTGGAGCGCACTAGGCTTGTTCCCAGCCGTTGTAGCAAGGGAACAATGACGAGCAAGCAGGTATTGTTTGCTATTGTAAGTGATACTTGCTCATCATTACCACTTCACATGTAGCGGCTGATGAAGAGCCTAGGAGCGCCCGTTGGCCAATCCCAGACACGGAGACAACAAAATTTTGCAAGCGGAACTCCTAGCTCAATAAATAATAACCAGAAGACACTGCCATCAGATGGCACTTGAGACTTTTGAGGATGCAAACTAGGGAAATTTTAAAATGCGTCAACAGGTAGATACCGTTCTATATCGCAGATACGGCACACAGAAGTGACCGAAGTAGGGCCGACTGACTCAACGCCAAGTTACAAAAAAGGAAATTACTAATGGTGCGATCCTGGCAGCACCGGAACCAAGACACACCAGAACCACACCACTTAGGCAATAGCTCACATACTACGAAGTGGCGATTTTTATTGTATATTACAGGTACAGGTGATTCTGTGTCATATGGAGCATCTTTGCTCTCAGTTTCATGTGTGTACGGATTTCCTGCCCGGTTGCAGTCCACCTGAAAAGCGATTTAGTCGTGCTCATGAGGAGCGTTGTCACCCATATGCACTCTGATGGCACTTGGCAGGCTTGCGGATTTCGAAAATTTGAGGATTACATATTTATTTTTGTCCCACTTCTCATTGAGCGATGGGATGCTAAAGTGTCCGATTTCGGTAGTACTTATAGTACATCTTTTTTCAGCGCCCCGTCTCAAGCCACTTTGACGATGATCTTCTCCCCGCTGACCTTATTGTTCCGCAACAGATCCAGCCCCTCCGCGACGCGCTCTAGCAGCGTGCCCTGGTCTAGCAGGCGCACGCGGTTCGGCTGCACGAGCCCCGCCGCCAGCAGCTGCGGCAGGATCGTCGGCATTAAATTGTCCCTTAGATACGCGTTCTGCACCCCCGCCCGTCAGCCATCGTAAATACTCACTCAGCTTCATTCACAGAATCAAACGCACCTCGCGGAACAAGAACGTGCGCACGTACACGACGCGCGTGGTGTCCGGGAACGGGTTGCGCGTTTCAGGGAGCACGCCGAACAACTCGCCCCCGGGGCCCGGCGCGACCGCGTCGCCCGCCTTGATCGGGAGCAGCAGCGCGACGGCACCCCGGGGGCTCAGCACCTGCGCGACGCGCGCAATCGTGCCCTCTGCGGTCACCGCGTCGAGCGCGAGCTCGACGGGCCCGAGGTCCGCGGCGAGGGTGGGGCTAGCGTAGTCGACGACCCGCGCGGCGCCGAGCGCGCGCAGGTGGGCGTGGTGCTTCGGCGAGGCGGTCGCGAGGACGTTGGTGTACCCCGCGGCGTGTAGCAGTTGAATGGCGTACTGCCCTGTGGTGGCGCCTGCGCCGTAGATGAGGATCGGGGTGTTGGCGTCGGGCGGGGGTGCGGGCGCGGGGAAGGCGGCGGGGACGGGGAGCGCGAGCTGGTCGAAGAGCGTGTAGAAGGCGGTGATGAAGTTGTCTGGGACTGTCGCGGCGGCCGCGAGGTCGAGGCTATCGGGGATCTGTGCGAGACGTGGTCCGTGAGCGCGCAGGGTGGATGAACGAGAGACGGCGGGCGAGTTCGCACCTTTGCGCATGAGTGGGCGGGCAGGACGACGGACTCCTGCATCGTCCGTTGCAGGCCCTGGCCAAACACGCTAAACGCGGTAACCTGCACGAGAAATCCGGCACGTCAGAATCGGTGCACAGCGCGCGTATATACATGGGCCGGCCCACGCACCCTGTCGCCGACCGCGAGGGCCGACACGCCCACGCCGACCTCCACGACGGTGCCCGCGGCATTGAGCCCGAGGATCGACGGCCACTCCTGCACGTAGAAGCCCAGGTCCGTGACGTACGTGTCGAACGCGATGAGCGACGCATACGCGACCTGGATGCGCACGCTCCCCTCTCCGGGCGCCGCGGTGGGCACCTCGATGGAGTCCAGCTTGCCTTTGGCGACGGCGGCGATTGCGGTGTGGGTCGACATTATTTTGAGTGGTCGGCGCAAGAAAGACTCAAGTTGTAGGAATTTGCTGGTGTCGGCACGTTCGAACGCCAGATACTGGCAGCGTAGACGCTTCGACCCCGGCTTTATACAGATGAGGACAGTCGTCCATATCCATGTATTCCGTCTTAGCGTGGTAAGCGCCAGTAAGCATTTGGCGAGGCTGACTCAGGCATGAGTAAGTTTAGCAATGATGATGATGATGATGATGAAATCCCGTTTTATTCAGTCGCTCAGGCTACTGATCCGTCGGTCACCGAAGTAGTTGAATAGTCCGGGCCGCCGTTTTCGGGGCTGTTCTCTTTGATGGCATCGGTGTGCAATGGTGCGGGCGCTAGGCGCCGGAGTTCAATGGGGTTAAGAAATCGGTGCGGCAGAAACCGGAGTGTCTAAAGTGTTGCTCCAGTGGTTAGGGCGGGGGATCGAACCATTATCCTTCACAACCACCATCATCAATTCACGAAAATCCTTGAAAACCCCGTTCAAAGGTCGTACCTCCCGAGTACTGACCTGTAACGCAAGGAGAATTGAATCTTGGGAAGTCTCAGAGACAATACTGTATCTAGAGAGATCCTGCGAGCGACTTGTGTCGCAGGCACGTAAACTTAGCCTTCGGCCCCGCCTTAAGTCCGCCGTCTAAGCCCGCTGTCCTGCCGCTTGTCAGCTCTTCCCTTTGTGCCACGACGTTCTCGTCGCAAGAGACCAGCCCTTCCCGCAGAGAAACACCTCTGCACCAAAACTGGGGGGACGGCCTCTCCTTACTGTGTCCTGCTCCCGAATCGCGCCTGATCAATCCGTATCGATCCTATCGGTTTATCGTCTTGAATCAGTCGCCAACCGCGCTTCCGCCCGTCGGTCCCCCCATAGGATCTGCAAAGAAAACAGACACGGAAGAACATTTTCCGGTGCGAGAGACGTTATCGCTCAAATATCAGTCTTATCGTCTTGAATCAGTCGCCAACCGCGCACGTCCGCCCGTCGGTCGTTTCATCCCGCCCATAAGATCTGCTACGAAAAAACACGGACGCGCAAGAACGTTTTCCAGTGCGAGACTTAAAGAGTTCCACGGTGTGAGTGGCTGACCATTGCTCGCCTCCAAAAAAAGTAACGCAGAATGGACTCTAGCCTCCCTGTCGTCAACACCATCACCCCGACCCTTCCCAATGTCGCCCAGCCCGCTGCCGTCTCTGTGCTCACCGACAACGATCAGGACTCCCTCGCAGTTTCCTCGTCGAAACGTTCGATGGTCGGGCAGACCAACACCTCGTTCACCAACATGCTCGGACGCCAGGCGTCGGAGTCTATGGAATCACTGATCAACTTCCTCGACCCTGCCCCCGCCACACCCGCGTCGAAGGCCAAGCCCAAGCCAGGAGCTGCCCCTGCCGACTCGAGCGCCTCGGCCAACACCACTGCCCCTTCGGCGGCCCTCAAACCTGCTCCTGCTGGCAAATCGGAGTCTGGGGTTGCGGGCATCAAGCGTCTCGACGCCAACATGAGCGCGATGGCCTCGCGCATTGAGAACCACATCACCCAGCACTACGAACACATCGCGGAGCTCAAGGACGACCTCAGTCTGACCCGCAACCAGCTCAAGACCGTCGTCGCAGACGCTACGGGCCTTGGGGTGTCCGGCGGCTTCAGTGCCAAGGACATGCTCGAGCACCCGACCATGCGCGCCATCATCGCGTCGAACAACGCCTCCGTCGGCATGATTGAGGAACTCCGCGCCGCAGTCTCCTCCCTCACGTCCACCATCGCCGACATGCGCTCCACCAAGCGCAAGCACGACGATGACACCTTCATGTACTCGGAGGATGTCTTCCTCCCTGCCGTCAAACGTGTCGCCCGCGCCTCGGACATCCCTACCACGGTTGCCCCAGTGCAGCACGACATCCCCACGGCCCCCCGCCCGTCTCCCACATCGACCTCACCGCTACCGCCGCACCTGGCGCTGTCCCCGACGCCCCGCCCGCGATCTCCGCCCAGCAGTCCGCTGGAGGCGTCGACATCGGGCCCATCAACTGGGGCAAGGACATCTCGGGCCAGGTGCGCGGCCTCATCGCGCGCATGTCTCGCGGCAAGAACATTGA
Organism: Mycena sp. CBHHK59/15; assembly: GCA_029204085.1. Lineage (NCBI taxonomy): Eukaryota > Fungi > Basidiomycota > Agaricomycetes > Agaricales > Mycenaceae > Mycena > Mycena sp. CBHHK59/15. The sequence goes on from JARGXW010000549.1 coordinate 66,343, forward strand.
CGCCGAGGCCGTCAAGAACGTGTATGCCAAGCGGTTCCCCAAAAACAACAAGTTCGTCACCGCGTACTTCCCCACCAACGTCGCGGCCATCCAATTCGTGACCGCGTGGGAGGCGGCTCCCCCTCCTGGGTACGAAAGGACCTCCGTCTCGTTCGCGTCGGGAAACTAGCGGGGGCAGGAAGCTTAGCACAAAAACACGGACACAGATACTCACATACACGTACACCACCGGTATCTATTCGTGTACCCCAAAATGAAGTAGCTAGTCACGAAAATATACTCCGGATAAAATGCTGGAATATCGACGGTGACCTACCTCTTAAGCTTTCCTGCCCGCAATTCTGCAACGACATCTTGAATCATGATATTTATTTAATGCAAGAGACGCATCTCAGACCTAACGACCACGAAAACTTGCATATACCCGATGGATTCCAACTATGGGCCAAGTCGCGCAAGTACGCAAACTCTTTCAATGATCCGTGGGGCGGTGTCCTTTGTCTTGTCTCTGATGCCATGCACCCTGACTATCGCGACGACCTCTCTGGACCAGATCTCATGGTCCTTGAATTTGATGACTTCTTTCTTGTCAATGGATATATTCTTCCGGAGCAAGCCTCGTCCCAAAGCTTCGCGGACTACCACCCCTGGCTCAAATATACCGAAACGATGGCACTTCTACAACTCACCGGAAAAGCGGTCCTGAGTCTTGGAGATCTGAATGCCCACACCGCGAATAGAGGTGGGTCCCCGATACTGCAACGGATTAGTGCAGATGCGCACAAACCTGTCTCGCCAAGAGGCACCGCTCTGATCCGCATGTGCAAAGACCACAACTATGAGATTCTGAATGGGAACTCGAGTCTTGGTCCAAATAACAGCGGATTTACTTCCTTCCAGGGCCAAGGAGAGGCGGTTGTTGACTACGCCATAGGTAACTCCACAGCCATTGCTCGAATAAAATCATTCACAATCGCCGAGCACGACAAGGGGCAATCAGACCACTCTGCCATCGTCGTGGAACTGAGGATGCCGAGCGCGATCCCTGCACGACCAAAGACAGGCAACAGCAAGGTCCCGAGCGCAGCGCGTACAAGGAACGCACATACGCGTCAGCCACGTCCAATTACAGATCTGCCAACTGCGACACCGTTGGACAGGCTGTTTATTGACGTGCTGAAGTCCAAGCTCACGTCGGAACAGAAGCTCGCAAAGCTCTTTGGGCCAGTCATGGCCACGAGCAATCCGGTCGAGGTATACGTCGACGGCTCCTGCCTGAACAATGGTGCCGATAATGCGGCAGCAGGGGCTGGGATATACTGGGGCCCAAACCACCTGTGGAACGAAGCGGCGCGAGTACCAGACATGCAAACCAATAATCGTGGGGAGGTATATGCCATCCTTCAGGTACTGCAACGGGCTTATTTGACGCAAACTCTACACATTTGGTCGGACTCCGAGTATGCAATGGAGACAATCACAATCCGAGCTCCGGATGAAGCCTCGTGTGGCTGGAAAGGTGTCAATGGTGATTTATTCCGTGACATAGTAAGCCTTCTCAAACACCGTCGGGCGCCCATAGTTTTTATCCAAGTGAAAGGTCACAGTGGTAACAAGCACAACGATGCCGCGGACTTACTAGCAAAACGAGGTGCGCTGATGCCCGCTGTGCCGGACTATGTAAGGCTCGCTGATATCACCACGCCAGTATACCACGCACGTACGGTCGAGGATGGCCTCGCAAAGGTCTCGTATAGGCCAATACCCAAACCTGAGAAAGGTAAGGGGCGTTAGACCAAAACGGATCATACATCGGCACTCACCGCGCATCAGAACCGCCCAGCCTTACTGGCTCTGCAACTTGAGCATCGTAAGAAGCTCCTGGAAGCTGATTCAGAGCGGGAGTTTTGGAGGGTGGCCAAGAGTATAATGAACCCGAAGCGCGTATCCTCGGGGTTCTCGGCCGAGACTCTCAAAAATGTTTTCGTCGCACGAATGAACCCGGTTGACCCTGTACCACAGTCCTTCGACAAAGACAGACTGGAATACAACCATGTTCTCACGGATTTGATCCCGGATCGAACACCCGATGAAACCGCGGAGCAATTCTTCTCGGAGCCGTTTAACGAGGAAGAACTGGAAGAGGCGAAGGAACACCTTCGTAAACACCCTCCAACGAGCGCGAAAGGCTACGACCGGCAAAGCTACACCGATGTTTGTGATCTGGAGAACGACGTTCTATGTCAGCTCATCAACCGCTGCCTGCGGGATAATGATGGACCCTCAATCTGGTTTTTAACAGTCTTGATTGGGCTCTTGAAACGAGGCAAACCCAAGGACGACCCAAACAGCTACCGTACGATTGGTCTCGAAAGCTGTTTTTTGAAACTGGTTACGCTTTTGATACATATGCGACTGACCAACTGGTGTCTTGCTGTCGGCATGCTCCCACCCTCTCAAAATGTGTTCTGAGCGGGCTTTCACACCAACGACAATATGTTCATTCTTCGTTGCGCAATCGACTGAGCCCGTGCACTTGGAAAGCCCCTGTTTGTTGTTCTCGCGGATCTGAGCAATGCCTTTCCCTCTACAGACCAAGCAACTCTCTGGCTGAAAATGCATGCTGCAGGAGCGGGTGGACTGATATTCGACTGGCTCCGCATGCTCTATCGAAGAATGACCTACATTGTCAGGCATGAATCGGATGTATCTACAATGTTCCGCGCGCTTATAGGAATTCTCATCGGCGACACAACGTCGCCGATCCTATGGACATTGTACCTGTCAGACTTCAAACTCCTCTCGGACGCCACCACGGATATCCTCCTCGCTGGCATATTCATCACGAATCTGGAGCAAGCCGACGACATTATTCTGATCTCCCTGACCGCCGAGGGGGCCCAGCGCAAGATGAACGCGCTCTGGAAATGGTGCAGTGTGAACTTCATGATCATCAATGCTATCAAGTCCTTCCTGATGATCTATGGACGCATTCCGAAATCCCTGCCGCTATTCTATTTTGGAGCAGAGACCGTGAGCATCGTGAAGTCGACAAAATATGTTGGCTTCAATGTGAATTCCACGAAGAAGAATATTTTCGAAGATCACTATGAAAAAAAGGCAAGCAAAGCTCGGGCAATTGCAAACACTCTGCTTGGTCTAGAGTCAATGGTGGGCACGCTGCCACCCTGGGAGGCGCGCAAAATGTACATGGCGCTAGTCGATCCACACCTGACACACGGCTGCGAAGTTAGTCTTGATGTGGACCCCACTCTTCTGAAGCCGCTTGAAGATGTACAGCTCGAGTTCATACGACGACTACTAGGCGTCAACAAGCGGTCGGCAGTAGCACCCTTGTTTACAGAAACTGGTTTAATACCGCTGCGCTTTAGGCGCCTCATTTTGGCATTGACACATTTAAGATATCTTGCGACGCTAAATAATGACAGATACGTCAAACTAGCCACAATTGACTCTGTGTCCCTCTCAGACGCTGGCAAACCTTCCTGGGCAATGGATCTCCGCTACGTGATTCAGCAACTGCCCTTCAAAATAACTCTGCCGAACCTTGCAACCATCACCCTGATAATGGTTGATCAGGTTATCAAGTCTGTGAATGCCGGTCTTCGAACATACCTCCAAGGTTTCATCGATGATCTTGACGCGCCAAAATTGTATCTCCTGCGAGGAAGATTAGAACCGGAGAAAGACAGTGCCCCAGTCCATAAGACGCTTCAATTCCGACACTACCTTCAAGTAGTGAACCCCAAACATCGGAAAGCTCTCACGCGACTGCTGCTTTCGAGTCACTGTCTAGCCTTGGAAAGATTACGCTGGGTTGAAGTTCGTCGCCCGCGGATTGATCGCAACCTTCGGGTCTGCAGATTCTGTAAAGCTGAGATTGAATCTCCGGAGCATGCTCTGCTTGAGTGCACAGCACACGCCGACCTCGTTGAGCTCCGTGAGGACTTTTTCTCTAGAATGAGGAACGACATACCTGGACTCCCTAGCCTGGACTCCATGCCGTCAGCAAAATTCTTCACTCACATGTTAGCTTACAGAGAGACTGTATCCCTGGTCGCAAAATTCGCTTACGAAATTACTCAAGTCTTCGAGGCTGCTCCTATGTTCATTCCACCTCTTCCTTTGCACTGGCTAACTATACCGCAGCGCAACAATTAGTTTTGTTTATTTACCGCTTCGCATTCTACTTTTGATAGACGTTCTGATAACGAATAGCTCGTCAAGTAGAATAGTTGGGGTCCAAGGCGAAGGCGCGAGAGGCTTGTGCGCGCTGGGATAATCTTGGGAACACAGTGTTCAGAGGCTGGACCATGCTGTGTATAATATTATCACTATCACTATCACGGTCCTCGCCTCGCTGACAAAATCAACGGGACTCCCCCCAGGATGCGATGGTTGCCACTTCGCCAAGTTTAGCAAAGGCTTCATCCTCGCTGTTTTTCTGATTGAAATATCCGCAAGTTCGCGAAGTGGCGTTCTCGCATCATTCTCGCTGGTTTGTTGGACGCGGACTCGGTCCATATCCCCTGGGCTGCGGAGCCAAATTGGCACGAAAGAAAAACTTTCAAACTCACACCGGATATTGCGTACCAGGATGCGCCGTTGGGAGAGGGGGGGCTGTGTTTTGTGCTGGTCGTGTTTTCCTTCGCCAATGCGCTGTATTCTGAAACATGCATGTCCAGATGAGCTGCGTCACGTATCCAAGTGATTGGCTGAACCTTTAGGTTTAGCTACTTACATGTGGGAGCACATCGATTGCGGTCACTTTTTGACCATAAGTACAAACACAATTTAGTCATGACAAATTAGTCATTGCACAAAAACATATTAAAAGAAAGCAAAGAAAACAGAATTGAAATTGACAATGTCGGAATACGTTTTTACACCTCCCTGTTAGTCGAAAATTCTACCTGTCTACAATTCCATTTCCTCTCTTGTGAGCAAAGAGGTTCGGGTTGGATTTTATGGTTAGTCATATCTGCTTTATGTTCGGGTCCGTATCCGTTCGGACTCGGAATCCGTCGGTCGAAAGTCACTCTGAAGCCGCACTCATAACGAGTAAGGTATCCATCAGCCACAAGCAACCAATGTCTGTGACGTGATGTCACACCAACCCAAATCGGGTCAACGCACAAAGATTTAATCGTATAACCAGGTAGAAGTACAATTTTCCAAATCGGCTCCTACAATCTATTCTTATACTTCTCATGTGTGTGCTCAAAAAAAATCAGGACAAAGGAACAAAAATTGGAATCGTAGAAGCAAATTTATTGAAAAAACTCTATTTATTCGCCCCTTCCGGCCTTCTCTAGCTCGTCCATGATGGTCGTGGTACCATTCGATGACCGTCTCTCTGGGTCCTGTGGGCCCGTCCAATACGTCTGATGTCTTCCTCGCGTCAGAAACACCGTCGACAGCATTCTCTCACACGGGGACCTTCCGGACCTCGGCCAACACTCCTTCCGCTGCCCCGGGCCAGTCTTTCCATGTTTTCTCGCTTCCCCCTCCTCGGCCACGCGCGACGGTCGAAGAAGTGCCCGATGAGGATGACATATCTATCCTCACCGGTCGCTCTAGAGCACACAATTCTCAGGCTGGCGACGACTCGGACAGCGACGATCCTGAAGCCGATCTTGAGGAAGAAATGTCACGTACCAACACATCTACGCGCCTCCCCAGCGACTTGCTTCCCGATGGAAAGCTGCGAGAGGCTCCTGGCGTTCCTGATGCACTGGCTGCCCTGAAGGATTTGCATGAACTGCTCCGGCCACATCGTACAACTGGCCGTGGATATAAGGATCCACATGTTGATCCTTTCGTGCGTGTCCGAATGGAGGCGATGCAAATCATGCTTAATTTCTATACCGCGGATCTGTCGAAAACGAAGGGACACTGGGCAGCATCTTCGTTGCAGGCGGCTGTTTCCCAGGGAAAGGGAAGGTACTGCGCACGCCAGTTGCGAGTGATGGTCCGAAAATTCATCGCTGACCGTAATATTCTCCCGCTGAATCCGTACGGCTACTGGAACACCTCTATGCTCGTTGACGAGGAGCTCCAAACCGAAATTAATCTCTACCTCCAAGAACTTGGCAAAGAAATTACTGCACAGAAGCTCGTCGATTTTTAGCACGGCCCGATGTCGTCCAAAAACACGGTATCACTCACAAAATCTCGCTGGCAACGGCGACGCGCTATTTGAAAACACTAGGTTACAGGTAAGTATCTTTTTATCTTTGAAGAATTAAGCACTGGCTAATGCGAGGCTAGATGGATGCATCCGAAAAAGGGGCAGTACGCCGATGTCATGAACGACCCGATGTCGTCGATTACCGCAACAAGAAATTCCTTCCCGCATGGAGTAAAATCCAAGCCCGAATGGAAGCATGGTCGGCCGACAATCTCCCCGAGTATGGGCCGTTTCCTGAGGGAAAGCGGATTGTTGTCTGGTTTCACGACGAGAGCATATTCTATGCACATGACCGTCATCGAAAGACCTGGTACCACAAAGATGCACCAGCTAAACCTTACGCCAAAGGGGAAGGAGCGTCGTTGATGATTGCAGACTTTGTCTCTGCAAAATATGGCTGGCTTCAGTCTCCTGATGGCAAAAGACGCGCTCGAGTGGTGATGAAACCTGGGAAAAATAAAGACGGCTACTTTACTAATGTTGAGATCCGTCCGCAGGTGAGCTTCAATCGTCGCATCGGTACACAGCTGATATTGCCATATTCATGTAGGCTAAGGTTGCGATGGAAATCCTGAATGAGTATTATCCCGATGAGCACCACGTCTTCGTTTATGACAATGCCACCACTCATTTGAAACGTCCCGAAGGATCCCTTTCGGCTACGAAAATGACGAAGGGTCCATCCGACAAGTTTTCGTTCAGGTCAACAAGGTCGACGAGAGGGGCAAGCCCGTTTACGATAGCAAGGGAAATCTTGTCAAAGTTAACATCCAGATGAGCCCTGGGACCTTCAACGGTCAACCCCAGCCGCTCTATTTCCCCAACGGGCATCCACAAGCCGGAATGTTCAAGGGAATGATTCAAATCCTCACTGAACGTGGCATCCATACGACTGGGAAGCGTGCTCAGTGCGCGGGGTTCAAATGTGAACCACCGGCATTGGACTGTTGCTGCCGCTGCATCATCTACAACCAGCCCGACTTCGAACAAGTGGAATCCATTCTCGAGACCGATTTCAAGGAGGCTGGCTTCGGAATTCTCTTCATTCCGAAGTTCCACTGCGAGCTCAATTTTATTGAGCAATGCTGGGGCTACGCGAAGCGGCTTTATCGTCTCAACCCCGAGTCCTCCCGTGAGGACGCCCTTGAACGGAATGCTCTGGAAGCTCTAGATGCCGTTCTGCTTGTGTCAATGCGCCGGTATGTCATTTCCGACACAAACTTCTTGCATACTGATTAAGTTCACTAGGTTTGCAAATCGCTCTCAACGCTTTATGGATGCGTATCGGGTTGGATTAAATGGGTCTCAAGCAGCGTGGGCAGCACGGAAGTACAGGGGAAGACGACCGAGAAAGCCTGCCCGGTGAATCCTAAATGATTTCCAGTTGTGAGAGAAATGTTGCGCGCACTATCTTTAGTGTACGCACATTTTCTTTCCCATTTGTTTTCCTCTTTTTACGTGGAGAAAGCTTCTCCAGCACTGCTTTAGCACCCTTCGCAAGGTTCTCGATGCGTGTCAGGATGAATGCACGCTTTCTTCCCATCCTGAGGACTCAGAAAGACGGTGCAGGCGCGTCGATAGGGCAGAGATGGCAGACGTGTCAATCAAAAATGACTAAAAAGTCTTCTAGATACTTGGCACTTATTTCTACCTAAATCAGAGTACATCACCCTAATCCTGATCCATAACCGCATAGATTGTAGGACCAGATTAGCGAGATCGCGTCCAGAGATTATTTGACGCATTTTTAAAGTGATTTTGCCCATTTTTGGACGTGTCACGCTCGATTACATAAACGTCAGTTGCTTGTGGCTGATGGATACCTTACATACAACTTTAGTAGGATAGGTATTCAACAGACGCCTATCGCGCAGTTGAATGCCTATCACGCAATTAAATGCCTATCCCGCATTCAAATGCCTATCGCGCACGCTTAAACGCCTATCGCGCGCTTGACTGCCTAACAAGTCGTCACATCAGTAACATGAAAAGTGACGCATATTTTCAGTGACCACGGTCACAACGACCGCGCCCTTCACCCCACCCAGCTAATGCCATGCTGAGACAAGAACGAGGTGGAGGTAAGACTGTGATGGTTTGTTTGGTCACGTGATTCCGATCGCCGGATGTTGCAGGGGCGTGCGATACGGACGTAGAGTGCAGGCGTGCGCGTCAAAGGAAATCCAAGGTGTGGGGTGCCCTTGAAATAGAATGTCAAGTAGGTTTACGAGGCAAGATTCTTCCCCAAGCCCTTGAAGTCGGTGTGGCGGACGTGGACGTCGCCGATTGCTCATTGGTCGGCATTTTCCGCGTGTGCCGTCCACACTTGATCATTGATGTGCCGCAGATGTGTGCCGAGTGCCGCGGATAAATGGCATGTGCTGCACTCTTTGTGCGCTGCATCTGAACAATCCCGTGGTCACACTGGGGGAGAAAGCCTCGGTGGATAGGCATTCATGAAATGATAGTCACTTGTGAAGCAATTGGCATTCACCCGCAAAATAGGCATTTTATTATTGTGATAGGCATTAGTCCCATCAATAGGCATCATCCAATGCCTATCATACTAAAGTTGTCGTGTCTCCTCATAACGCACTCAATCACTTTTCTTGGCCGTGGGTGGTTGAGGTTGAAGAAAGCTTAGAGAGAGATGCGCATTGAGCGTCCGCCGTCAGTGTGGCGGCAGAGAGCAGTTGTCACAATCTGTCACCCATGTCACGGGGCCACGGCGCACATCAACGGCTTGATCAACCTGGCAGAGCATTTCTCGACGCGAGCTTTAGATGTCCTGTAGATTCAAATAGGATAAGGATCTTTGAATTTACAGATTTTAGAGGCAAAAAAAAATCAAGACCCCTCACGTTTTATAAATATTTTGCGTCGTGCATATCATATCTCTATCTAAGCGCCTTTGGCGTCTATCTGATCCAATTTCGCTTCAAATAATTTATTCATCCAAGGTTCAGCCTCCGCCTCGAAGAGGCCTAATCCATGTCATTTTTTGACTCCGCTTTTGAACTCCGCCACACCCAACTATTTGGAAGATCTCCAGGTTCACGCGTTCAAACGTTCACGGATAACCTGAAAGTCCTGAAATGCACAGCCGAAACACCCACCAATGTGGGGCAGATGTATCTCAAACGGGCTATATTCTTTTCGTACATTCAGCCTTCTATTTCTAACCGTACAGCATAATGCCCATAGGCTTGTACGGCTCCTCCGAGTACTTAATATCCTCTGCACTCAGCGTGATGTCGAGCGCACCTGAGAAGGCATCAGTGAAAATGACTTATCACACTAAAAAGACGCACCAAGGAGGTCCTTCAACTTCTCGAGCGACGTTGTGCCCACGACGGGCGCGGTGACGCCTGTGCGGTGTACACAAATGAGCACAGGTGGGGAAGAAGTAGAACTACGGTGGCCCACCGTCTTTGGCCATGAGCCACGCGAGCGCGACCTGCGCCATCATCGTCTGGTGCTTCTTAGCGATCTCCTCGACGCTGCGGCGCAGTCAGAATTATTTCCTGCTAATCAGGTGCGGCGGGAGGCAACATACCGCGCGGCGACGGCCCTTTTGCCGCTGCCGAGGAGGAAGTACGCGTTCGGGGGGACCTCGTCGCTCGACTGGCGGAGCGTCTTGTCCGAGTCAGTGTATGGGCGCGTGAGCGCCCCACGCGCGAGCGGCGACCAGGGAATGGAGCCCACGCCGAAGTGCTGCAGTGCGTGGTTTATGAGCATCAGGTTGGATGTATGGAGAGAATACGCGCCTTGAGCGTGGGCATCATCTCCCGCTCTTCTTCGCGGTAGAGGAGACTATTGGTTCTGCATTGAGATGAAGGGCGTCAGGTTGTGCGTGATTGCATAGTCTATGAACGAGCATTAGCTTGATTCAAGAGTCGCTGAGTGAAAGGAATATACTCTGCATGACATGGATTGTCGAGAATAAATTAGTGAGGCGGCTGTTTGGAATTGAACTCACATTGCCAAGCGTGGCAGGAGCTCATGCCGATATAGCGAACATGCCCGGCTTGGACCACGTCATGGAGGGCTTGCATCTGTAAGTCTGCGGTTCAATATCTACATTGAAGGTGACTCTTCCAACATTACCGTTTCGGCGATCGGAGTGTCATAGTCAAAGCGATGGCCTAGTAAATCGAGTTATGAACACAAAGCAACGGCGCGAAATATGAAAAAATCAACATTGGAGGACATCAATGTAGTCGAGCTGCAGCCTCTTCAGGCTAGCTTGCACGGAGTCCATGATGTGCTTGCGCGACAAGCCATGCTGATTAACGTAGCCGACGTTGTCCGGGCCCGCCAGAAATAGTTCTATCGAGTTCACGCCAGTGGTCTTACCGACGGCACCGCGGACCTGACTCCAAGTGAGATCGCGCGGAAGCTGGAGTTTCTTGATGGCGTTCCCGAGGACGACTTCGCCCATGCCGTTCGAGTATATCTGAGATAAATCGTCAGGGAAGAACAGCAGAAATCAGGACAGCGAAGATAAGGGTAAAAATTTACGTTTCCAGTATCAAACGTTTGGATACCTGCGTCGTAGCTGCTCAAAGTAAGTCTCGAACATAGGTTGGGCAATGCTGGGCCGTACGCGAATTTGATATGCTTGATCGCATCCTCCTCTTCGAGGACCCAGGGCCGCCATTCGGTCGACCCATACGACATGCAGCCAAGGATGATCTTGGACACCTTGAGGCCCGAGGTTCCCAGGCGGACTGAAATACAGGTGAGGCTAAGATCACACCGATACTAATAGTCCAGACTTGCCATATTTGACACGGCGGACAGGTCCGAGAGTAGAGGTAGACATTGATCGCTGATTGGCTGGTTAGTTGGTTGGTTGGTTGGATGGCTGAAGTGGATCTGCGGAAATATTTTTTCCAACTGTGTGTTGGGTTGGGTTGGATTTCTGCCAGCAATTACATAGTGCAGCGCCAGTTAGTTGCTGCCGGTCGCACTGACGTTAGCCTATCTTCCATTCGGCAAGAATCCTAAGGAGAGCACTGGCGTCGAACCGGCATTGAACGTTAACAGAGGTCCCTAGTACGGATTGTCCGCCCCAAGTCCGCTCGACCTCTCTGCCACATCGTCTGCAGCGTCAAATCATGACAACGCGAAGAGGTGGGCTGATCCCTACAGATCCCTTGCGTGATCTGCATATAAGCTGAGATGGCACTTTGACTAGGTCAAAGGTTTGCCGTTGAACGCGTGTATAGTCGGGAATCGATCAGCATTCCAGTTCTGACTCACCGAGCGAGAAAACGAGGAGGAATCATTGTTCGAAATTCAGGCGAAGGAAAGTTGCGGAAAAGCACTGTGTCACAGCCAATAAGACTATCATATAATAAGAGTACCCCATTGAAAATTTGAAATTCAAGTATCTGTGTAATGGCGTTCACTCTGTGACCTCTTCCCTTTCGATGTCTCAGGAGAATGTGCTCTGCGATTCAAAATTCCAAGGATGTACGCTCAGGAGGCTCACCCTCTTGTGTGATATTGGCCACGGGTGGATTGGATTGACCACCCACGGAAGCTGCTGCACAACATCGACAAATAGTTTTCCCAATGCTACTCTCCTCTTGAAGATCTTTCAACGATTTCTCGACGACCCCAAAACTCCTCCTCAACCTCTTCTGCTAGTGGACTGGCCTTCTACCGCCCGAGGTCATGGGCAGCGATGGGGGCCACTGCTCTTTCGTTCTGCTGGCCGAATTCGATATTCTCGCGGGAGCCCAGCTGAAATATCAGTTTCCACAACCTCTGGGTGTCGATGAAAGGTAGCTACGCGACTGCTAACGAGCCTTTCTGACCGCTCGATCAGCGTCCTTGCAATGTCCATGCTCCCGGACGGCGCAGAAACCCAGCTGGACGACTGGACCATCTTTTTCCTTAATCAGACTGCTTTCAACACGATTTCTCCTGTTCTTGCTCTGGACACGCCCGAGGTCAAGACGACGGCGCTCATGGGCGAGTCGCTGCCCAGCGCCGACGACAAGCCTGATTTGTTGTGTGTTCTGAACTTGGTGCGAACCAAACACGACCCGACTTTAGACCGGTACTAGGCTAATTTACTCAAGTCGTGGAAAATGTACTGATGCGTTTAAAGAGGGGCCAAGGTGCTGGCGCTGGCCATATGCACACGACACCCATTTATTCAGATATTTAAAGTGTGTAGCCAATGCTTATGCATTTCTGGTAACTAACAATGTATGCAGCCCGTCCTGCTAATGGCGCTCGACGACTACTTTTCAGATCCATCGCAAGACTGCCTAGCACGTCTTTTTGATGCCGTCAACTCTATGAATCTCTCTGGTGCACCCGTTTTGAGCCGCAATGAGAAGATGGTCATGCGTTCCTCCGAGCGCAAAGACATTTTTGCGGAAAAATTCGCCCATCTCGCGCCACCCCTCCAAGGCTGGAACAATGGGAAGGCGCTCTTCCAGCACCGGTCGACCAATTCTGGCGAGTCGTTCTCGAGCTTTGAGGAAGGCATCCTGATGCGCTCCGGTGCCGCCGAGCCCACTCTATCGGTCCAGCAGACGACAGCTCAGTCGTCGCCGTCGGAGGCATCGTTTTCGCTGGGCGGCAGCGCGGTCTGGGTTGGGGACGAGAGCGGGCTGGAGGCGGCCAGCAGTGAGGGTGCAGATGATAGCAGTCTCCTCTCGTTCGTTGGCAACACGACGGTTATTGGGTCCAATCGACGGCGGCGCTCGACCGATGCGTCGTCCGGGTCGTCGCAGGCGCACATGCGGGACGGCATCACGCGGGCGTCAGTGGCACACACACAGTCGTACTATGACCCCCACTTGCGGTCGGGCATGGCCAAGGATACGCACTTTTACCACACGACGGTCGCCTACAAGGACCACCAGCTTCCGATCAAGATGCCGCTGGCAACATTCCCCGAGGAGGTCGGCGACGTATGTCGGCCATGTTTTGACGCGGTCTCGGACACTGACGCATCCACAGTACTCACTCATTACCCTGATCAAGGCGTTCTCCTCGCAGGCCCTGGTCTCCGGCCCGCTGCATCCCCATCTGCATACGAATGGTCCGCAGACGCACCCGATAATCATATTGTTCAACGCGCTCGTCACGGGGAAGCGCATAATATTCCTGGCCACAAGAAGCCCGCAGGCGAGGTCTCGAGTTTCGTGCTTTCGGCGTGCGCTCTGGGGTCTGGATGCGGCGCGGTATTGCGCGGCTTCATCGAACGCTCCTTTCCTTATGCAAACTTGAATAATCGCGATGAGTGGGAGGCGGTGTGCGTTCTCCCTCTGTCTGCTATGCAAATCACTAATCTCGGTCGTTCTGGGCAGACCTGCGTACATAGCGGGGGTTACCAATCCCATCTTCAAATCGTCGCCGACGTGGGATTTGTTGCTGGATATCTCGACCGGCTCGGTGACGGTGGCACGGGATATCCAAAGCACGTATCCGACAAGTGCCGGAATGCCCCTGGGAGTCCCGAGCATGGTCCGGAGCGCCACATTCAACACGGAAATTTCGCTCGGAAGTGAAGAAGACATGGGCCGCGCCGGGAAGGATGGGGCGAAGACGGACTTCGTGGCAAAGGCTGACAACAACGCCGACAATCTCTTCATCGAAGACGTACGTAGGCGACTTATTTTCAATGACCTCTCGTCATGACATCCTGTCGCTGATTATTATATCCGTTTGTAGATCAAATCCGCGATTGAGTACCACTATGGGGAGAGCCTCGTCCGTGTGCGTTTCACGGAGTATGTGCTGCGATTCGTGCGGCTTGCGTCGCGGTATGAGGAGGATGTGACGGGGACGACGAAGTTTGGGTATCGAGTTATGTGTTCGATAGCCGACTGCCCAACCCGCGGCTTGGGAGCGGGATCGTCTTCAATGACGAGGCCGTCGGCAGGAGGGAGCTCGCCGCGAACTCGCAGCGCATCGAAGCCTGGCGGAAAACGAATAGCTATAATTATATCTGTGCGGTGCGTTATCAGTCATGTGTACCTGTCTGACGTTTCTTCCGTGCTCAAGAAAAAAAAAACATTTTCAGGATTTCCGGAATGCTCAGCTCATGAACGCTATCCAGGGCTTTGACGTAGCCCACCAGCTTTTCCGGCTTCGGAATGCTAAAACCATGTCCGAGGCGGAGGTGTCGACGATTATGCGGACACTTGCAGAGAACGTCAAGTCTTATGACCAGGTTGTTGAGGTAAGCCTCAGTCTGTTCATCATGTCAATCATACTCGAGCGCCATCTAACACCGAAAATCACCTCATCCCGCATTTCAATCTGAGTACAGCTATTAGCTTATCTGATGCCCCACGGTGGAGGATTACTGCACCTCGCGTTCAGTTTGTTCCACCAGAAGGAGGCGGTCAGGGATGCGACTGTGGATCTATTCAATCAGTTGAGGGCCTTCCCGGTACTTTATCTCGTTTTTTGTCGTTTTTGCAGCGCTGACGGAATCATGCTTATCTTATCATATTGCTTTGATGCGCTCCAGGTCGGAGTGCTGTTCTTGCAGTCATTGAATCACTTTCAGCGCTACGCGTATGTTCGTCAGGCGCATGCGCGGGAGAGACGAGCGGCCGTCGAGCAGCAGCAGTACCTGCAGCCCCCGCCGCAGCAGCAATCTTTCTATGCCGCGCCATTCAATCGTACTTATTCAGTGGACAGAATGGTGGCCCCGATCAACGGTGCATTTTAGAGCTGCTTGGACCCCTGTATCTCTTCGTTCATGTATGTATTCACCTTTAGTGTATCATCTCCCCTATTATTTTTTTCGCATGGTAATACTACTCCTATCACATCAACTATTCAGTCAACAGTACGCATCTCTCCCATTGCTGCCGCGATCCTAACAATTTGATTTGTCGTAACAAATTGATTCACCTCGTTGCGGTACAACCATGAGGATGACCTGCTCAAACGTTAACGCAAAGACCAATCGTCGCTTTGCTTACTCACAGAAATTCAAACACGCTTGCCTTGAACGCCGGGTAAACACCGGAACCGCCACATTCTGAGAAAGGATATTCCCAACATCTCGCCTAACGCCACAAACTGAAACTTGATGTGGTGATGTCTGTCGTCATCGCTACCTTAACCTGTAGCAGGCAGATAATCCACGCATGTGCTGGCAATGTGCTCGAAAAGGCCGCCACGAGATGGTGGAGCTGATATGGTTCCGGTTCTCAGGGATGGGCCGACCAGGCTTGACGGCAAGTTCGGAGGTTTCAGGTTGCTTGCGGCTCCGACGGTCCGCGGAGCGAGTGGCCTCGAGTAGCTTTGTATTGTTCCGCAAAACGGACCGATACATACTGGGGACCTTGGGAACTTGGGGAGATGTTGGGGAGATGAGGATGAGCGGTGAAATATAATATAAAGACATGCGCCAAACATGCGCTTCGACTCTGCATCAGTGCATGGGTCACCTTACGTTGAGGCTGTACCACGCGAAAAAAATAGACTATAGACACCGCGCGTAGACACCGCGCGTGGTATGACTTCTGGCCCGCAGCAATGTATACACGTAAGAATTTCCGGATTTGCGCGTACCCCACTGCCAAGAGTTCCACGAAACTTGACAGTGGCCCGAGATCCTCCAAAAGGGGTGATCAGTGATGTGAACTCCCTCGAGCTCATGGCGGTAGAAAATAATGTTTAGCTGCCTCGTTGCTATTGACTATAGATTGACTCATGAGGTTAAACATAGAGAGCTCGCCGAGAATTCCTCCAAGCAGCAGAAGTTACGATTTTCGGCAACTGTTTTTCGGGTCGGAGGAAATTACTGCTGTCAGATACAGATCAGCAAAACGCCCCTTTGAGAAACGGAATCCCAACCGCGTGGACAGTGGATTTGCAGCGACCCTGGGTAAAATCCTTCCTGGGACTGTTATGTATTGCACAAATTGTTGTGATGCGTTGATTGTCGAAAGAAGGCGATAACTGGCCGTAACTTTCAGCCAACGATTTTCAGAGACTAACACAGGGGATCGACGTATCCGCGTGTAACACCCTGCAGAAATATCCAGGCCGTTGGACGCGCGCAAACGTTTGCCGAAGGGTGCCGAACCTTTTTGCGTTTTCGGTTTCCTTACAACAGTCCGGGTCTGGATTTAATGAATGATAGCGCTTCCGGACCGAGGATTATGAAGATGCGGCTTGCAATGACCGTGGTGAGAGATGCATGCCCAGATGGATGCTAGTAGCGTTATGAACGGAGGGTATTATTGAGAGCAATGCGGGGTGGGCCGCCTTCGGAGCCTAAACAATGTAACAAAGGCGGTACTCTCCCGTGTTGCGACTTGTAACTCAAAGTGCGGCAGGAGAGTTTCACGGAAAAATATGATCGGCATAACGCTGGGAGCTCCGATGTGTCGATTTGATCTTGTTCCTGACGCCTCCGAATGTGGCACTGACCCCGTGTCCAGCGCGTACGGCAAGGCGTACAGTACCACAGCCGTTGATGTCTCTGACTCTTTATATACTTGCCATTGAGATGTGCGGCCCCTTTGTTTTAACCCTCCTCCTCTTCCTCTTCCTCGGTTTGATGCAGTCTTCCGGCGCCCACTTTCTCTCCCTCTAGTCCTGGTCGGGCCCCCTTTTCTTCCCGCTTCCTCCGCTTCCGCTGCTGTTCCCGGCCTATTTGCCCCGTTGATTCAAACAGTAGACCATTTCTGGCGGCTACACAATCTATCCTGTATATTAAGTACCCTTTCGGTCATGGCCAATAAGACACCACCCGTCGGAGGCGCTCCGGGTACCTTACAAAGAGGGAAAGCATGTCTAAGATGCAGGTCAGTCGTCGCCGCACTGATCGAATTCCGATGGACGACTAATCTTTCGCTCTAGGAAACGGAAGATGGTTAGATCCCTTCGCTGTGCCTCTGAGTCGGTCGCTAAATGACGTTGGGTGCAGAGATGCGACGGCTCTAAGCCCGCTTGTCAGCAATGTACTCGCGCAAAGAAGGGTGATACCTGCGAATACGACGATGGCAAGGGCAAGACTCGGACACAACTTCTCCGCGAGACCATCATTCGCCTAGAACAGAGGGTGAGGGAGCTCGAAGACCCAGAGTACGTGTCGCCGGTGGTAACTCTCTATGATCCGCATTTGCGTGGTTTCTCCGAGTCACCTCCTTCGTCGGCGTATGATTCTGCGGGCGACGCCTCTTTCTCCGCCTCTCATTCCCCATTCCCGTCCGGTATGTCTACCAAATGTGTTTTTCTAGCTGCAGGCTAATTGGTCTCGGTCAGAGCCCGCTCATTCGCCAGAAGGCTCATGGAGTCACTTGCCAGTGAGTTACCTTTGCCTATCCGCTATCCGAGAGATATGCTGACAATTCCTCCAGGGGGTTTCCGTCTCGCCGCCGCTGTTTGGACCCGAAATGTTTTTCCACGAGCCTCAGCCTCATCTACAGCCTCCAATAGATTTGGCCCAGATGCTGTAAGCCTATACAAAATCAATGTCGAGTGTCACTCAATTGCATAACAGGCTGGAAATCTTTTTGCCCCATCGCCGTCAATGCGGCTTGGATATACACATAGGCCGCCTCCGGGAAAGCCTCAACCGACCGAGGAATGAGCAACGACATCCAGTGCTTATGAATGCGATCTATTTGTGGGCCTGCTTCATCTCGCGGCCGGAGCCATTGTCGCAGCACGAGGAGCATTACCTTAACCAAGCCCTCGATGCACTTCGCGAAGCCCTTAGGGCCGGGGAGAAGACCATCGACATCATCCAGGCGTCCTGCTTGCTGTCGACGTACTTCCTCGCGAACGGCCGTATCCTAGAGGGCAGCTACCACGCCAGTGCTGCCGCAGCCCTGGCTGTTCAATGTGGTCTTCACGGCAGCATCTCTTCTGAGATGACGGCGTGGTTGGCGGACTCCAGCGACGATCTGAAGCCTTTCAAGACCGACCTGCGACAGGGCGAACGCATCCTCACATTCTGGCAGGTCTACAACCTGGATCGGTGCTGGTCGGTGGCATTACGTAAACCGTCCATCATCCCAGATGGCCCGCAGCTGTGGAACTCAATAAACTGCCCATGGCCGATGGATATCGCGGAGTATGAGGCGGTGAGTTCATCGATATTCCCCTGCGCTGTGCGATAGATATTGATATCGCTTTTTCAGGGTCAGATAAGCTCGGGTGTTAACTTTCAAACGATTAAATCGTTCTTTGAGGGAGACGTGGCCGTTAATGGCTTCTCCACCCAAGCCCTGCGCGCCAAAGCTTCTGCTCTATTCGAGCGCGCCGACCATCTATCTACCAGCTGGGATTCCAGTAAGCTCTACTCCTCTTTCGTTCTTGCGACGAGATGCTGAGCTCCCACATTCAAGGGATCAAGCCGTCGGATGACTTCCTCCGGGAAGTTGAGAGCCTCGAGCTCATCATCACTGGGTCATCTCGACGCTGCCGCCGGTACACCAGTCGAGCTCTGCGGCTGCGGAGGACACGCCTGTCCTCATCACGATCCACACGCTAGCCCACGCCGCTATCATCCATCTATATCAGCGCTTCGCCCCTGATGACCTGTGTCGTACGAGAAATGCTCGCGAGCCGCTAGGGCTTGCGGTGCAGTAATCACGCAAGTTACGGAATCGGATTACGTTTTTTTGGATCCCATTCTAGGTGTAAGCACTGGTTCCTCTTCGCCCTTTCTCGTTCCCAACTGACCAACTTCCTCTAGCCCTGCTGGACGTCCGCCGCTGAGACCTTGATCCGTGAAGTCGACACGATCAACTCGTCTTGGCCCCCAATTAACAGCGCCGACGTCCGCAACGAACTCGGCACCATCCTCTACGCTATGACCAATCTAGCGTCCAGGTTTCCGATTCTTGGTAAGGCTTTCACTTCCTCGTGCCTTCTCGCCGCCGATACTAATCGATCCACAGGCATTTCCGCCGCCAAAATTCAGAAAAGATTGGCCGAGCTGTAGCGCATGTGGTGCCGTGCCGATGATCCCAAGTCCTCCCGGAGACGACGATGAAATCCCACGAATTGGACATTTCGCTTGCTTCGGACTTTATTGCCTTCGGACTTACCTTTCCCCTTCACCCGGACTGGCTATCCTCCTTGTTGTTAACTTCGAAGCCTCGGAGGCTGCACCCTTTTCTTCATGATTGCACTATCGGACTGCACTGGACATTCATCACTTTCCACTTGCGCTTTTTTTGCATCACCTTGCCTCGGACACTGTTGTGGACATTCATTCATTCACTGGACATTCGTTTAATCCTTCACGTTCATTTACGATTCTTCATGCACATCTACGAGCTCGGACTTCATCGGACAAAATTATTAATTACTGTATACCATAGACATTGGACGTCGGACTTGGACTTCGCCTGGGACTTTTTCTGTATTGTCTACGCCGTATATCCCCCCCATCCTAATGTAGTTATTATTATCTACACCTACCTACGCGCTGGCTCGTTTGCTTTCGCTCTTCGCTCTGCTGTTTTGCATCGTACATTTCGGAGAAGTGTTCACTACAAACATTTGCCACGTAGAATTCGATGTTGCTGCGAATGTAGTGATTCTCCAAGTTCTTGCGGCGTTGTAAACGGCATATTGGTAATAAGATCCAAGAGCACAGCCTTGCGCAGTCCAATGGTGGATGAAGCCAACAATCTATTCTGGTAGGTAGGTAGGTAGGCAGCGGTCCCGCTGAGTGCCGGTTTCCAGGAAGTATCCCAGTATACATTTAGCAATCACTATGGCTCTGGTGTCATATGTGGAACAAAAAATTATTATTCAAAAATTATTCAAAAAGTCCTTGGGCCACTTGGAGTGTTCAGCAGAGACAAATCTTGCAAGTTTGTGTAGTCTACTTGGAAAGTGCTCAGGTTTAGTTTTGCCGATCGCGTGATCTCTTTTCCTTCGCGTACGTTCGAACCTGCCAGCACGCTATATGCTTTTTCATTTTGCAATTTTGTTTCTCCCTCTCTCACGTCTCAATAGACCTCCGACGCATCCCGCATTTTTCCTTCATTTTTGTTTTGCCATGTGTATACATTTTTCTTCCCGGATTTAACACTTCCACCCACAGTACCCAAACATGTAAAATTTCTCTTGCACAATTCCTTAGATCCTTAGGCTGGTATTTCTGCAGACACCCCTTCCCATGCTGAATCTGAACCTAGGCAAGGTATTCAAATTCATTCCTCACAAATTCCCAACTCAACGCAAGATGTGGATCAGATTATATTGTGCTCACAGTGTTCTGCAAGTCCTCCCACGAATTTAGCTTCTTTTTCACTAAATTTGGCTCATTTTACTGGCCTGTGGCACTCCCCGACTCGTTCGAGGCCCAATTAATTTACCCATGCCCTTGTGAACCAGATTCAGTGCAAAACACTCTTTATTTTTATTGAATTTCCTGTGGTTCCGGGGGCTATTGGGCCACTTTTTCGGCCTGCGGCGCAATGGTTCATCTATAATCTCAAGTTGGACCATACAACGTCCCCCAGCATGGCAGACTAGTGCAAAACTTGAGAAACAAGGTGGAATAGGGGCCTGGGAATGAGCCTGCGGCACGCGCCGCTGACAGCCCCAGGCCCAATTGGGCCTGGCTTGACAGCGGCATGTGCCTTTGACAGCCTCAGGCCCAATTGGGCCTGGCTTGACAGCTCCAGGCCTAATCGGGCCTGAGGTTGTTCCACACATGACACCAGAGCCATCACTATCGTCCCTGAACCTCTCTATATCCCTGGCCTAATCGAAGTTTCATAGAGCATGTTGCCTGCCGTATTATAACGTTCAACCGGGGTTCAACAGTCAGCAAGAGTCAGCATCTGGTTGCTCCCAAAAGCATATGCGTAAGGAGCTTCTTGAGGTCCGAAGCAACGGTTTCAGAACTTGGACTCGCATGAAGGAGATAAACACTGCCAATGAGATTGACTCGGATACTTGCGGATACTTATGGTTATACGGGACGCAAAAGACCACGCAATTCCGTCCTCAGGACGTCCGACAATTCATCAATTAGATTCGCAAACATGATAGCGATCTCTCCCAGGCCTGTCGCAAAGCCAGGGACAGCATGTCTGGTCGTATGCTGAGATTTTGAGGCGAAACGATTGAACTGGAGCACGTACAGTAAAACAAGCGGACTCGGAGCTCCAGAATGAATCTAGGAATGAAGGTTATGTATGTCTGGGCACCGAACTCGACGACTTCGAGGTGGTCTGGGGTCGCTTGAGCCCCGCTTGGGCCGGCCGAGGCTTAGTTAAATTACAGATTAGAACACGACACGATTCAGAATACTCGAGGAACAAAAGGTGAGCTGGGCGCACTGCGATGAACTTAGATATGCAAGTGAAACTCGGATAAGAGCGATGTATATATATATTAATATATCTGGGGTATACGAGATATCTTGTTAACTTGAAAAAGGTGGCAATTTTGGGCTGCAACAGATTTGTTATCCGTGCCACAGTCAGTCACAGGTGATCATTTCTTCCAGAACAGCCTTGAAATTCCATTTCGGTTGTTCGTGGGGACCGGCACATCAAGTGTCTGCTTGGTTGTATTTGGCCGCTCACTCAAGGACCCGGTTTTGATGGCAAATCCAGCACTTTCAATATAGCTGTGGCCAGCACACTCAGAATATTTGTTTGAGTGCATGGGAATACTATTCAAGTTGTATAAACATATTTCTCAAACATGATAAAGCTCCAGGCATGTGCAACCAGGAATAGTGGCCCAAAATGAGACGCACGGCACATTTGATGGATGATGTAAACAGTGTTTCGGGGCGATCTTGTGAAATCGCTGTGCGCTTCCACACTCAACCTTTCGCATTGAAAAAACGCGGTCCAAATGCAGTAGGAATTATTTCTGGCTCTTTTACTTGACGCCTTTGAGGCATGCACGATGAATATTCATGGTGGTTGGAAGTTGAAACGTGTGTGTGGCGTTGTGATGGAATGTGTACCATGATTTACCTCGACTGACCCAACTTGAAGGCATTAAATAAGCTTTTTCAACCTGCTGAGTCCCACTGGTGACCTTGACTATCTCCCCAGTCTCTCGGACCTTTCCCTGGCACATTCGTGTCTGTCTATCTCGGCCCTATTAGCTTCCAGGGGCCAAGTTAGAGCCCGCTCGACCGAACTCGATCGAATCTCCCAGAAAGTGTGACTGGCGTTCTGGCAGCTTATTATCCCAATTTATGTTCAAGTTCAACTTTGATATAGAAGACGATGGGAACGATGTAACAACTGCAGAGACAGCTGTTACCACCCCAGTGGCTCAATCCGAGCCGTTGTAGAGATCCCCCTCGCGAAGCTAGTTCGTGCGGTTCTCCGTCCTCCACGAGAATCTGGATTTACACTGCAGAACCTGCACAGCTCGACGCCTCCCTCCATTAATATCCTACTCTCCTCTCGCAATATCCTCTCTTCCGCTCGTCGAAACGTAACCCTCGCACGGCGCGATCTGTTCGATGCGCGTTTTCAGTTGATTTCTGAGGGCCGCTGTGACGAGCCGCCCCCAGAGACATCAAAACCCGCTAGTGCGCTTGGATTTCTTGATGCGCCATCCGATCTCGTCCGGGGGTTTACGAGGGTGGCCTGAAAACGTGGGAATGCAGCCTCGATCTCGTGGATCACCTGGATGGGCTTAAGGATACACACAGCTTGCAAGTTGGGGGGAAATGTGTATTGGAGGCAAGCCGTTTTCCAGAAATCGATCAGCGGCATTGACAGGGATCGCAGATCGGGTGTGGCACAGGTGTACCTTCTGTATATTTGCTCCATCAGCTGTTCTCCGAGGAGAATACCATCGACAGTGAAACATATGTGCATTTCAAGATTACAAGCGTCCGTGCTCGAGCTTATCACCTTCCCCAATATCATACTTGCCTGGTGTAAGCATCCTTCGTACAAATGCTTGAGCTCCGCTCACCCATCAGCAGACATGTCGCCCTCCTCAGCCGAAATACCGCGCATCTGTCTCAAACTCCCCTGAATCTGAACTCCCTAACGGCGGACCCCACCGTTCCCGGAGAACTCCCAATAACGTCCTCCCTCAAAAGCGCATTCACAGCCTCGCTCGTGCAACGCCGCATCAATCTTGCATTTTTCTCTGGCTCATGGGAATCACTGACAGCACACTTGGGAGTAGCTGCCAAAAAGTACGACGTCGTCCTGACCTCAGAGACGATATATCGCGCGGAGGCGCTTCCTGCGTTGATCAATCTCATGCGTGTTGCCTGCGCTGAATCGCGGTATGTGTGCCTGGTCGCTGCGAAGATATTGTACTTTGGCGTCGGAGGCGGCGTTTCGGAATTTGTTCGGGCTCTCCAGTCGAAGGAAATGCGTGAGGGTGGATGCTCCGGCAATGTTGAGACTGTCTGGGAGCGTAGTGTCGGGGTCGGGAGGAAAATCATGAAGATAGAGTGGGTATGAGCTTTGTGCCAACCTTGCGAACCAGCATCCGGTGACATGGAATAGAAGGCTCCTTCGTGCTGCCCTGGGTAGTTTTCCAACTCACGTAAATGGCTGCTATTTGGTCCCGTTCAAGTTGAATGACGTAATCAATCTCCTTACATCTAAGTACCACCATGTTCAAACCCGGAGACAAGTTGAATCCATACGATCCGGGTAAGCCACGTTGTTCAACGGTAAGTCACATTAGCGCTCAGCAGTAGTGCAGCCGCACTGGAGCTAGGAGCAGAGGGCGTCGCACAACGCCTTCAAGTTGGCACAAGTCCCATGTCCCCGAGACTCGCTGCGTTGATCAACGATCCGTCGACCAGAGACACCGCGATGCAGTCGTTCTTGCAGATGATGCGGGATGACGCCGCGGAGCGCGAAAAAACGGGAGAGACGCCGATGGAGCAGATGATGCGGGAGAAACGCGAATGGGCTGAAGCGGACGCGAAGAGCGCCGAGCTCAAAGTGCAAGGGAATAACGCGTTCAAAAGTGGCGACTACAAGACTGCGTTCGTTTTCTATACTGTGTGCATGCACCTCTCTGGCCATGAACCGCTGTACCCGTTGAACCGAGCTGCAGCGAGTTTGAGTAAGCGCTTTTCCTTATGACGATAAACCATTGGTTGGAGTTTGATTTCGTAGAACTGAAGCTGCACGCGAACGCCGTCGACGACGCATCGAGGGCGATCGACAGCGGTGATTTCAACCAAGCCAAGGCCCACTTTCGTCGTGGGCAAGCGCGATGCTTCCTGGGCGAGTGGGACAAGGCGGAGGAGGACTATACAAATCACTGGTGCTTCAGCCAGGCGATCCCAACGTGATCAAGGAATCCGGAGAACTGAACAGGCTGCGCAGCCTCGCGCCGAGCGAGCAGGCTGCCTGGATCGCAGAGCAGGGAACATTGACGATGCAGGATGTTTTCAGACCTGGAGAATTGAAACGCCGCGCTGAAGAGATCCTGGGCAAGCCCATCGAATAGTGCATAAAATCAATCCACCTTGCAATGTGAAGTGGATCTGCTTCTGGAGTAGGGCTGCGCGCCGTGCCCGTCACGACGGTTGTACGGGTCCCGTGCGACGGGTAGGCGTCCCGTTCCGTTGGGGCCTCTGAAAAAAAATCTACGGGACGGCAACGGGACGGTTTTCTTGGATGACGGCCGGCGAAACAACGGCCGTCGACGGTCCAACGGGTCTGTCGGGAGCGTGCATGTAGGTGCCGCCACCTGTAGCCGATTGCCAAGAGAGTGTGCGGAGATCGACGGAAGAGATTGGCCGGCAATCATGACGGCAATGTCAATATCTTTTTGGTTGTGGACCAACGCGTTGAACGCATCAAACACCTCAGAATATAAGTTATGTTGTTCCACTGTCGGGATGGACGAGACCCGGCCAACACATACATTCAAGAGGCGGCACATTCCTCTCTGTGCCAGATATTTGCATCCGCGTAAAAGTTGTGATTGGGTGACAATCAGTTCAGCGCATGGATGGAGAGAACACGTCACTAGAAGTAACCGATACTGGACGTGACCCACGATCGGGTCAGACCTAGTACCGGGTCAAACGAGAATAAGTGAAATTGGGCTGCACTTGAACACAATCTGATTCGTACAATATCTGCATCTACATATGACAATGTTGGCCTTAAGAACTGAGAATATTTGGGACAAAACCGACTGAGAACGGAGATGGTCTTGAAGGTGACTCACAACAATTGCCATTTTGGGGACATTTTCAGATCTCTTTCTGCCTCTAGCTGTGTCCTACGGAAGCTGAGAGCCCTGAGTTCTTGTACAGAAGTCAAATAATACATACAGAGTGACCTGAAGCCTAAAGAATGATAATATCCCAACCACAGCTGATGCACCCTTGAGATTTTGAAAATGTCAGAAATCATTATTTGTCTTCATCTTTATACATTGTGTTGCGCACCATGCACGGTAGCTCTGGATCCCAAATGTTACTATATTGTTTCTATGAACGTTGGTGACCTTCATGAAAAATCCATGGGTCTCAGCGTGTCAGGTTCACCTCACAGCGACGCGTCAAGTCTGCAAAGGTGGGAAAGGGCCAACAATTGATTTGCAACCCAAAGAGGCAATGGATGCCAAAGAAAACCAGATACAAGACAAGTAATTACGCTGAGATGATATTATCGGTGTTGCGCTGGGCATGGCGGTGGCGAAATACACGAAAACGCGTCGAATGGGGAGCAGGACACTTGATAAATGGGTGATGACATAAGGAACATATACTGATCGACCAATCGGACGGTACTAGGCCAGCCATCAAATCTTGGATTTTGACGCAAATAATTCTCCGAGGCCATTGCCTCCCCAGATAAAAGATATCTGAGCATGTAGATACATTCAAAACTCATTTATGCATGGGAATGCCTTTAAAGATTGTCTCTGAGTGGATTTGGGATTGAGATATTTGCAAAAAGATCCTGCATGACCCGGTAGTGGGTCATGGACAGTACATTTATAATTTTCCTACAGTGGCCTTCACTGGCCTTCATCGCAGAATATTCAACGTTTCACATTTGACAGTGGATTTGATGAAATCCGGAATCTGTCGAAGTGGCAATTCAAATCAGTCGCATGTGATCACTCTGCGAAATGACAAGCTTGTGGTTGGCTAGGCCCCCGGTCACTGCCTATGACGCTGGTCCGCCGTAGAGTAAATCAACCGGCCAATATCCCCCTTCCTCCGTCCTCGATAGATCTCCAAGCAGCGTCAACCAAACCACAACAACACCCACGATTTCTCTGCACCCAGTTGGTTGACGCTGTTTGGAAATCGGCAACCCCGCCTCCTGCCTGCATGTCCCAAAAAAAGATGAAATGCGAACGGCTCGGGAACAGGGCAGAGGCATGCAAGGGCACCCCAGAGCGAAATTTTGGGCTTATAAGAGAAGAAACACATTTTTAGCACATCTCGGTCCGGTACAGAGTAAATCAGGCCCCATTTTCATAGGGTAAATCAGCCAAAATTTGGGCAAAAGCGGACCAGCGTCATAGGTAGTGACCGGTGACCGGGGCCTGGTTGGCTTGCGGCAAGGACTGACCGCACGGCGGCAAGGATAACCTGGAGCCAGCCATATAAATATGAAGCCTCTACCCGACTCAAAGTCCCCCAGCTCACTCACGCTCCAATCATGAAGTCAACGTTTTTCGCTCTCCTCGCTGTCTTTTCAGTCGTCGCAGCGGTGCCAACCCCGGTCGCCCGTGCTACTGTGGATGTGTACAACATCCATCCCAACGGCGACACGACAAAATGTGTGGGTGTCCTGGTGGAGCGTTCGTCACTGGAGCTGCAATTGACATGTGTGTTTTCCATAATTCTTTTCTTGTTCGACCCTCACGCGCGGTTGTTTCTGTAGCTACGATTGCAACGGCTCGGCCACCCAGAAGTGGTTCAGTGATCAGTTCGGGGGCAGCGTGCGCATGACCAACCCCGCGGACGGCTCCGAGTGGTCCTTCGATGTCAACGTCGACCCACTCGTGAACGGCGAGCGCGTCATCCTCAACCCTTTTAACACGAGCGGGCGCGACCTGACCCAGAACTGGCTTGCGCGCGGAAGCGGGGTTGAGCCCGCCATCAGGCTGAACATGTCCCCTCTTACCTTCGTCTTGGATCTGACCAACGGCATAAAGACGAACCAGAACCCGCTGCAGCTTTGGGAGTTCGTCGAAGGAAACACGAATCAGATTGGACCTACACGGTTGTTGGAAGTCAGACGATCTAAATGCTAAACATATGTAGTATGAAATTTCCACGGACATACCAAGTAGGTAGTTTGAAGAACCCATCGCTCGTATAATCGTGCACATTTTGGCACATCAACCCATTCGGTGACCGAATCGCCGCTTCACCAGACTCCGTGTATTTCGGATTGATTTTCACAACCATCCTAAATAAATTCATCCCAAACAAATTCAACTGAGCATGGCATGTTCAGGTAAATATACTGTCGAGCCTACAGAACGAAGGCACACTGCACAGGGTAAAGCCTGCATGATTCTTTGGTTGAATTGGAAGGGAGTTGGAGCTTGCTATGTGACAGAGAGATTACATAGTCCTCGACCAACACAGAAAAATCGGGGTACCTCCAACTAGAAAAACTCACAATAGCCTGCCCCATGGCATTCACAAAGTTCTCCCCCTCTCTATCTTCCGCTATACTGTACCATTTCGACCGTAAGTTCAGTCACAGGACCGTAAATATACCTAAAGTGGGAAGAATTTCGGACACCCGCCGAAGAGGTGGTCAGATTCTGCTGAAGTAAAGTTACTGGACCTACTAAGCAAGATCAGTGATGGATTTGCGTTCGGAGATCGGCCCGCCCCGAGGATTTGAGCGAGTCAATCGCATTCACGCTGACTCCTCGACTCGGACCCGGACAAAGGCAGCGAGCTTGTCCAATTTTGCTACTAGTACAAGTACCACCATTGACGCGCGTCGATTGAACACCAACACTCAACCTGCTTTCGAGCGCGTTTTGCCATGGCTTCTTCAGCGACCTTGACCACCACCCATCTTCCCCGCCTCCGAACCATCCTCGACGAGTGGAACGAAAAAAGAGTGGCACCCAAGGGCTTCGCTGTGCCACTCGCGGACATACATCAATCCCTGCCCACGAACGACGCGTCGAAAGACGTGATTGTCGCGTTCAGGACGCGTCCCCCA